>BMAO01021323.1:0-21657 GCA_019973975.1 Trichonephila clavata
ATGAACAAAATAGGGAAAACACCACCCACGCCGGCGATATTTAAGTGAGGTAAGAAATGAAAGAGATGTGGTTTCACGTTATTTTTCTGTATCATTGAACTGTCATGCTGTATAATCAGAAATTCATTGCAGTAAATGATAATGTGTGTACCCCCTCCCCTCAAGTATGTCAAACAAAAACCTTTTTGGGGATTTTTTTAAAGTTGAAAAAATAGTATTTATGCAGATTCCGTCGGCGAAAATTAAATGAACTTTGCAGCTCCTGTTCTCAAGTCATCCCAAAAGAGGAATATGAAAAGTATGCGCAGTTATTTAGACGCATATTTCAATGGTAAAATGAATTACAAAATGGACGATATCGAACAATTTGCTAACAATTTGATGTTAAAACAGACAGTACAGAGATAAGTATCGGATTATTTTCCAAAAACTCAGTAAATGTTTTGTTTTTTGTTCTTGTGACTGCTGTTCCAATAATTTTTATCAAATGCGTGCATATATACGTGCCTATGTAAATAAAATGTACTCTAATATACTGAATTTTATTAAAGATTCCTTTTTTTTTGTAATATCCATTAACACGAACCCCTGAGTTTCATGCTAAGCAATTTTCACTGTATATTAATATCATGAATTATAAAGGAATAGCAAAATTTAATCTTTGCTTTTTCTCTTAATTTTACCATTTTATTTATTTGCAGATGCAACCTTTAAGTGATATTCATTTTTAATAGCTTAAATATTCAGTAATGCGCATATTATATGATACATTTCCTTGCATGCGTGCGTTGGGTCACAATTATATTATAACGATATAAATGGAATTTAATAGTTAATAGTATTCATTGAAATTGGAACAATATGCACAATATGTCTGAGAATGAATATCAGTTAACTATATTAGAAATGGGAGGGTTATATATATATATATATATATATATATATATATATAGAGAGAGAGAGAGAGAGAGAGAATATAATCTATGGAAATTAAACAATTAGAATATTATCTTTTTTAAGTGTACCCTTTAAGTGTTAAAATTAAATGTTCACAGATTTTATTATAACCTGTGTTTGGCCTACATTTTTGAGTTTCCTGAATTATTTTATGTTAGAATTGTCTATTATAATTCCAACTAAGTTTAATTCTTAGAACTATAAAACTGATCTTTAGGAATATTATTAAATATTCTGTTGCATTACTAATAACTGGTTCACTCTGTAATGGTAGATGCTTTTATATTGTAGCCCAAATATAAATAATAGTTAATTCATAGTTGTAATATATTTACTTTTTTGTTAATTCCGGCAACTAGTTTGCCATTTTTGTTGGTTTTGGGAATATTGAATTTTTGTTGATGGCATTTAATGAAATTGATGATTCATTGTAGTGGGATCCTGACTGAACATCCTGCTTGTATATGTATGGACGGGAACACGAAGTATTATGAAAATGTTGATGAAGTCAAAAAAGATGAATTCTTACAAATCTAAAGTAGATAGGTATACTTTAGAAGAATTTTGACTTTAAAAGTAATTCCAAACAGATATTAACTGACATTTCTTGGAAAAGTAATGTTATTTTATTTAATAATCAGTCACCGTTCACAAAAAATTCAAGTTTTGTGCTGTACAGAACTGATCCAAGTGTTTTGTTGTTATGCATGATTGAACAGTTGTTTTTGTCGTCTTGTCCTTCCCCAAGGGAAGGAAGGAAAGCAGCCAGAGCCTGAGACAGGTTGGACTTTTAGATGTACGCCTGTCGTTCGCTATAGTCTTGAGCACCATACAGGTGACAGTACGATTTAGCTCAGTTTCACCCCAATTTAGAGGAAGAACACCTGGGAGAGGTCAGGGGCCTTCCATTTCTCTTCCCCTCCCCAACCTTAGGTTAGGACTTGCGACTCGACAGCTACTTAGAGTACCTCTTGCCGCATAGGCACTATTAACCTTTTAAACGCCGCACTATGATTGCAAGGTAACAAAAACTAAATTGTGATAAAAATCGAAATAAAATTGAAACATAAGATCTATAAAAGAAAAAAAAAATTTGAAAAACAAATTTTTTTAACGATTTTTAGCATGTTCCAAAAATGGAACATTGGCGGGTACCATTAAGTTTGTTCACATGTTTTTTAAGAGTACGACCAATGACATTTAAATTCAAAAATCAGTTATTATATACTTTTTTAAAAAGTAGTATCTTAACAAGAGGTGTCATTAAACATTTCCCAACTTCCCAACGGAGTTTCATCATTCACCCCACCCCTTCCCCCGTTGTAGGGGGGGAGGGGCATGATACCCGCCAAACAATTGAAATGGGCCTAAGAAAATCTAAAATTAAAAAGGGGGAAAAGAACTAAAAGTTTGCGTGTGAACGAGGGAAATCTATCATTTTTTCCCCTGCAGAGTTTTTTAAATGTACCCCGATGCGGGGGGGGGGGCTGGTTCCCCGATGGGTGTCTCCTGTTTGAGCCACATCTGAAGTAAACTTTTAAGCATAATTCCAAAATAAAGCGGATTAAAAGTTGAAAATATAATTTATACACAGAAATTTATACATTTCAGAAAATTACAATAACTTATTAGAAACAATAAAGGAAAACATCAGTACGACAAAGAAATAAACAAATAACCTTCATATCAAAATTCTCAAAGCTATAGTATAATAAAGCAAAAAAAAAAAAAACTAGAAAAATACTGATTTACCAAAATTCTTCAAAATGAGAAATAAAGACAAAATATATTATTGTTTTTTCTTTTTTGTGTTTTTTTATGTCTTAAACTATTTTTATTGTCCATGTATAGCTAGGAAAACATTTTTCAAGCAATCTTTTTTCGCACTTGAGGCATTTTTTCGTTGTGCTTTTCTGACGTACAGGGAGGTATTTCATCATCATCTATGCTTGCAGAAATTTCAATTTTGAAACAAACATCTACTGGTAGAACAGACTGAAAAGTATCTTCATCGATATCTTCCTCGTCAGTAAATCACCCACTTTCTTCTAGGGGAAACTGACAAATATTAACAGGTTCTTCTCATCTGATTGTGTATAAAAATATTCCAAAGCCTCTTCTACAGTCCGGAATGGCTATGAATGCGTCATCTTATCAGCGTAATGGATATTTACTAACTGACGTAACACAAAATAATATAAAACCTTATTATATATATGTGACGTTCTTCTCCAAATAAGACATATGCTACATCTAGCTATCAAGAAACGCACGTGTTAGTTACTTTTGCTGCAGCTGAGAAATTCACTTGAGATTGTCCAGAAACGTTTAAAAGGAGGGGGGGGGGAGTTGAGAGAGGGAGCCGAAACGAAAGTCAAGTCATAAATATTTTCTTCCTACACATACTATAAGTTTTTAGCGTTCAGAAAGCTTTTACCACTCTTTTGTGAACTGTAAACAGAATAACTGCATTGTGTAAAAAAATATACCTTTACACGCCAATGTTCCATTTTTGAAACATTGAAATTTCAAAACGGATAGTAAAAAAAATAACGGTATTTTTTATGATATCTTGCAGTCTACAGTTAAAATGATCATTTTTAGTTACTTTTACCAAATAATAAAAATACTTTTTAAATTTTGAATTTTATATGAATTTTTGAATTTTGCCCGATCAAAAGTAGAAAAAAATGCATTATTTAGATTTTTTTCTCAGAGAGACTATTTAATTTAGCAACAATACTTCAATTTCAAAAAATTAATCCATACTTTTTGTCTTCAAAATAATTTTTATGGAACAATATGAATAAATTTGAATTTTTCAGAAAATTTCAAAGTTGATGTTCTAATATTGGAACATTGGCGTGTTAAAGGTTAATTTTCTAACATCCATGTCTTCTCCGGGATTCGAACCCAGGCTCTACGGCATGGCAATCAGCATCACTAACCACTACACCACATTTGAAGAGTAGCAAATAAAATAGAATGTACAAAAAAAAGAAACTTATGTTCCCTTTCAGATAACTTAAATATCAGTACTATGTCTTTGGATTAAGGTTTCCACTTATTGCAATGAATAAAATTTGAATTCCAGTTTATTCATAAACACAATTTGATTAAGATTCCATGATAAAATACTACGTAATTCTTACTTTTATTTCACAAACACCAGGGGGAAATATTTAGTTCTTAACTCTTATAATTATTCTAAGACCACTGTTTCTGGTACAAATAGTTGGAGCATCTTAAATATGTTCTTTGATGTTATCTGAAATTAAATTTTAAGGTATCCACACACAATGAGGTTAAATATACACAAGTATTCTATAACCATCAAATTTTGTACTCTTTCTCTAAAATCATGTTATAAATACAAGTATTTAATTTACATTTAATCCATACCTCTAAATTATCATGAAGACAGTGCTACATGAAACAGGTATGTGGTTATGGTAGCCTAGTGGTTATGATCATGGACACGTTACCAGAGTGTCATGAGTTCAAGATTAAGTGCCGCTGAACGCAGCGTATAGGGGCTGATACACACTTAATTTGTCTTGGCTCAAAGTCCTCTGGTACGTAAGTTGTTAATTTCATATAGGAGTGCTACGCGCCAAGTTGTTGTTTATGTTCGCCAAGATGCGTGATGATATTACAATATGGTTACATTGATATTTCTATCGTTTAGTGATGTAGTTGCCAAGGGGATTTTTATCATGTCATAATGTGGTTAATTTTTATTAATTATTTTTCCGTGGTAATCCTATTAATTCCAGACAATTTTAATTTGATTTCTGTAAAAATTTAACCACTTCCACTGCATTTGTTCTAGTGTGCTATTTCAGTCTTCTGCTGTATTTTGTGCTATTTTTGAATACGGATATTTCTAATAATATTGATGAGTACCAGGATATTTTTTTTGAAAGAATGAGTGCAAAGTTTTTAATTATTGCTATAAATAGCACATTTCTCTAATTCATTTTACTTTTTAATAATGCATTTTTGAACGTTCCTTGTTCGATGAAATTCATTGAAGGAGGTCATGATTTTTGAAATATTGGAAATTATCTGGACTTATTAAATGGTATTCATTATAAATTTTTATATATATTATGTAATTTAATTTTTTTAATATAATAACTATTAAAATATATTATAATAATATAATACATAACAGTACTATTATTACATATATTTTTTATTATATTATATTGGGATTGTTTTTACCTATTCTTATATTCTTCATGTGGAATACATTTTAAAAGCAAATCTTTTAAATTATTTTTCTGACGATTTGTTTCCGCTAGGCCGCCATCTTGAATTCCATGTAACTCGACAACAAACGCTGCTTGGCACAGTTAAGGAATCGCGCCAAACAGCATTTGGCGTGTAGCACTCTATACCAAACTAGTTCCGTTGGTAGGAACTTCATTATTGGTCAAAATTACAAAGTCATTTTAAAATAGCCTTCATGTTGCTATATAGTGAATATGACGTTAAATAAATATTTGCTGACTGAAGCAGGCATACCCACTTTTGGGGGGGGGGCAGACAGTACAGAAAAACCATACTACAAACATTACGTAATAAAAATAATTTCATATTTGACCTATTTCTGATAGTGCAGCCATTTAATGTGTGTCTTAAAAAATAGTAACAAAAAATTAACTTATCTAGCATTTTTTTTTTTAAATTTTAAAATATTTTTTTAGTTCCATTTTAAAGTTTGCGTCTTAAAAACTTTCCTGATCTAAATAAATATTAGTTTGATCATTTTTGAATACTAATGGGTAGATTTCAAATTAGAGTCATTTAGATGATGAAACTCGGAAGAACTTTTTGAATAGCTTCCGTACAAGAAAACTCGGAACACTTTAATATGTTCCAAAGTCAAAAATGGTGTGAAACTGCTTCCTCATTTCGATCACATGTAATCTTCAAACCAAATTGCCTATTCCGGATACCTAGAAAATCATATAGAAGAAAACGAAAACACTGGGGTATTTCTGAGAAACAGGAATACATTGTGTTAAATCGAAATAATACCGAGAATTTCTTTTTTTTCTTACATATATTTTCGTTACTTCGTGATTTCATCTCATCTGTCTGGAAGAAATCAAATGCAGGCAATTTCCTCTTACTGTACAAATTCTGGAATATTACTGAAAAATCTCTGTACTTTACAAAAGCTGGAGAGAGGAGCCAGAATAAGGAAAGATGAACAACACTGAAAGGTAGAAAAAGATTACGTGAATAATAATAATAATACACAGAATATAATTGACTAAGGAAGAATTTACAAATAGTTCCCACTTTGATAAAAGGTTATAATCAGTATTGCGGTTTGGATGAGGATAAAAGTGTAAAAAATAAAAAGGAAAGAAATTCAAGACAAAATGTAAAAAAAAATGTCTGGCAGTATCAGAAGAAACCGAATTCATATTTGATACTTTCTATATGTCGAGTATAATTTACGCATTTGGTCTTACAACAGAGACTAACAGAATTAGAGGGAAAAGATGAAATATCATTTAGTTTATGTAATCATATACACTATGATGCAGACGGTGTTCAGTTTTTAAAAATTTAATTGATTGCAATACTATTACTGCGCTTGAGCCAACAAAAATATTTTTAGAGTTTTTTCTTATAGTATCAGAATTTGTTAAATTAATTGCTCTAATATGTAAAGAATTCTGTTTTTTGGATGGCTATGTGTTCGGTGATTATTAATTATATTAAAATATTGTTTAAGTGTTAGTAAGAAATAAAATGTTTTTATAAATGAGATATAAGAGAAAGTTTATTTCAAAAATGACAACAAAAAAAACTACCCAAGTTGAGTGCATTTATTATTTTAAAGGATATTGTTCCCATTTGTGCAAGTACAACAAATTTATTCCCGTTAGATACAATAGCATTTTACCTGCATTTAAGAGATAGTTATTTTTTTCCCAATGGGGCTGCGTGTTGGTATTTTTTACCTTTGCTAGTTCATTCCCCAGGAGCTGGTATCACTTTTTAATGCGACACTTTAAAGGCGACATCAATTGTCGCAAGTAATTTTGACGCCCAGTTCCTTCCCCAGAGGGAGGCACCTGAGCTCTGATGAAGCGAAATTGAACTTAGGAATTTAATTTTCTCGAGAACACCCAAGCCAAACGGGCACTTCAAGGGCTTTTTACATGCCGAATAATCATACGACATGGTCACTGTCGATTTCCTGCATCATGAAAATCCACCAACTTGGAACGCGGTCGAACCCGCAACCTTGGGTACAGAAGGCCAGCGACAAACCAACTACGCCACCCAGTCGGCAGGGATAGTTACTGAAAAATATTTCCGGGTTAAATTTTCGGTTTGGAATACTTAGTTTTTAGTTATTTATTAGTAATTTAATTTTCTTGAATCCAAAATTTTGCTAGCCAAACTAACATTGACTATCAGTTTTTCTCGTGCTAAATAATCTAAGAGAGCTGTATGTTTTCAGAAAAACTGAAAACATAATTGAATACAAAATTATGGGTACGTTTCTATACATGGTTTGCGAAATTAGGTCGATAAATTCAGAGAGGTTATAATAGATAGCATGGGGACAACAAATAAACATAGAACATAAGGTCTCAAACCGTGTTTCGTCAGAATAATTAAAAAAAAACAGTTATGTAGAGTGCGATATCGAGTGAAATGAAAAGAGGCAATAAGAGGCATGAAATACATTTATTAGACGTAAAGTGTGTTTATAATACAAACAATGCATCACAATGTGACGTCAAAAATGCAACGACATGCGATTGTTACAGGAAGTTCAAAGTTTCGGCTGCGTAAGTCTTAGCAGAGCCAATACCAACAGACAAAATATTATTTCACGCCTTCAAACAAATCTAATGTGCTGGCGATGCCAGCTGAAGTGACTACGATTCGTGTTACGAAATCCTCTATTGTAGCTCCCAAAGTCTCATACGCAAGCGATTTTAAGTGGCACCATAAGAAGAAATTGAATGGATTGAGGTCCGGGAAGCATGGAGGCAAAACAACAGGATATGTAACCTAGAGGTAATTGAAAAATATGCTGGTACACCATCGAGCGTGAACCACACGTTCTGGTTTACAGTGGCCGTACTCCCTACAACAATTCCAGGAGAAGTGGGGTTGCTGTATATATGTACGTCTCAACAAAGTTCCTACGGCGCTCCAAATCCCTTCATTCTTTCGACCACTTCGCAGTCTGGATCGTTGTTTTCCCTGACAAGTATTATTATCGCGATTTTCTCCCAAAAAACATGGCTTGAGACCCTTTGCTCTGTGTTGATTTTCCATCATCATGCTGCCTACTATCACTCCTCTGAATTTGTCAGTCGAATTCGGCAGCACCCTGTATGCCATTTATCAATTTCGCCAAAATGTCACATTCAGTGGCCAATTGGAAAAATCGGTGCCCGCGCATAATCAAACGCAACAACGTTCTTGCATGCGCACGTTCGAAAATATTGATTTTTTTAAAATAAGTTTTACCATTCCCATGTTTAAACACAATATTCTTGATCGAGCATGTCGAAAATAAAAGCATTGCTTATATTTTGAAATATTCTTCTCTTATTTTACTGTGAAAAATGATTTATTTTCAATTTAAAAGAACACAGTGGAATACTATAAAATTGCGGTCTGGTACAAAAGATTTTTAGTTTAGAAAAACGGAAAAAAAGAAATATCTCGGATCTATTTAAACATTTAGATTCAAACTTATGCGAATTTATGTAGCTGTGAATAAAGATGATGCACATGTTGCAATTTTAAATGCAATTACGGCCTTTTGACCACCTTAATAGTTTAGTAAGTATATGTTTAGTTCAAATATACAGTATTTAATACGTTATTTAATTCTAAATAGTCTTCAAATTTTTTTTCACGACCCAACAATATTGAAGTAGCAAACGCGTGAATTTCTCTCGCAATTGCAAAAACGATAGCAACATTTGGCGACGTTTTGGATTTGGCGAAATTGTTGACAGTATAATACGCAAGTACCAAATAAGCAAAATCATTAAAATTACAACGCAATATTTTTATATTACACAATTTAATAGATTTTTTACGTTTACATTATCAAACGTACAAAGAACATGTGTATGCATCCTCTTTTTTTCTCTCAATCATTATTATCCAAAGAGACCGTGCGAACTACACTAAAGCTTAGTTTTCTTCATTCAAAATAGAATGTTACGTCGGAAAACGAAACAGGAAAAAGTTGTATCAAAAGGCTTTGTAATATCCATAACGCCCCGCATTCAATCTACCTCATTCCTTATGCATAAAATACGAAATCAAAATGCTTTAAAATCTTATATTATAATAATATGCGCATAGACAATACCAAGGTGGATGCATAAAATGTTCAACAGTAAAAATATATCCATACAAATCTAGAATTTTCAGACAAATGTGAACGGAGCAGGAAATTATATAATACACATGTAAAGAACCAAGACGTACACGGTTTTTTAAAGAAAAATGGATACGGATAATTTTTGCCATTATCATATTTTCTTTTATCTGAAAGTAAGGATGTAACAAGATCTCGCTAAGAGATGTAAATCGTGTACAAAATTATATAAAAATATAGTTTAATTTTTGTTTAACTAATAGAAGTATGATGTCACTTTTGTTATAAAATTATATTTATAAGAACAAAAATAATACATACATTTTGTTGTTAAATTAAAAAGGCATTTAAATTCAGATAATTACTCTTATGAGACATTCAGCTAATATTTGCCGTATAAATTACTGATGAAGTATTTTCTACACCGATTGGCGAATACATTGGACGTTCAATTAAGCCTACACAACCGTTTGGTTATCTTTTCAAACATCAAAAAATATATACAGTTTACTTAAAGATTAGAAGTAGTTTACTTAAAGATTAGATTTACATAGATTGATCCCACACACAGAGTGTGGGTAGCTACCTAAGAATCAGTGATTCCATCTGATAAAAAGAATTTTCTGGTTTATCCTCATTTTTTCCCCATAAAAAGGCGTACTTTAGAGAAACAATCCATCAAAAAAAAACCTATTTAGAGATTTCTTCAATATCCTATTATATTTCCTTATTAGCGTTGTAATTCAAAGTGATACGTTAAGCGAGGGATCGTAATCAAGTTGTAAATAGCCCGTGTTGTTAAATCAAGTGTATCAAAACTTAATACATTAGCGTCTCAAAAACTCTGTCTAATATGGACCGAATGGTGGCCGAGTTAGTGAATATGCCCGATTATCAAAAACAGGATTAGAAAATATTAAATTTATCCTCAGAAAATATTATACTGTGCTTGTATATATTGTTTGAAAATATAACAGAATATAAACTGCTAAAATACCCTTAAAAAAAGGAAAAGTGCGTACTATATGGAGGTATATAGCATTATCCACATGAAAATGAAAATTAATGGATACATAGTATACAGTAATTTACCTCTGGAAACTACTTTATGAAGTTATAAAGCTGTCTCCAATGAAAATTAAGTAGCTACCTTTGCAAAAACCGGGGACTTTTTTTCTGAATCAATACGTTATGTTCTGTTGTGTCTCGTACTACATTCTGCGTTTTGCTGCTTTATCACGAAGACGACGGAGGAAGAGTAAGTCCATCACTGACGCACCTTTTTGTTCAAAATACTGAAGATCGGTTGCGACAGCCTTTAGTCTGTCCCTATGTCACATTTTATGAGGTTGTACGGTGTCCTCAACGTTAACATCTTCAGCAATTCCGGAAATGTTTTCATTAACTGTGTTAACAGCAGCAGGGGTTTTTCAACCTGCAAGGGTGAAGAAGAAATATCCGCTCTGCCCGTGTACCAAGCGCCGAGTTTTCGAGACTCTACTGTACCACTAATGTAGTGCTGGTGATTTACATTTAATCTGCCGAAGCTCAAATTCCTCCCACTGGTGTGTTGTAAAAGTTAGGAGATGGAGTTGCTAGCTCAAGTGTTGTCGACGTCATTTAACTGTAGTTCAAAAACAAGAAGTCTAATGTCATTAGCCCTCATCTTGCTTCGAAGGACGACGTAAATTAATTCAAACCAAAGCAATACGAGGTATATTAGCGATGAACTGCTAAACTTCAAACTACCATTATATGATGAGAACGACACATGAGCTGGCATAGCACTCTCTAAATATCCACACTTTACCAACCTATGACTTTGAGCTTCGACACATTTAATGTGCGTTATCTCCTCGACATTGCAGATGAACTATTTTTTGGAAAATTTAGATTTGGACATGAAAACAGAAAAATTTAGCTCTGGGAGTATTTTGGTTTGCTTTTATATGGGGTGTTGCCGCGTTTCGACCAACAAATTCAGAAGGGGGTGATAGAAGGAAGCATGAGGACAACAAATCATCATAGAAAAAGGGGTCGCAAACCCAGTTTAGTCGAAAATAGCAAGATAAGTTGCCGTCTGGAGAACGATGACCCAGACAATGAGAGGGGCAAAAAAATGCGGAGATTTGGAGTGTCATAGTAAGATTGAAGATACCTGCATGTGTGCGCATTTCCACTCGTCTGGAAAGAACAAAAGTGGGAGTGCTGGCCACTGCGCTCCAGAACGTGTTGTTCCAGCAGGATGGTACACCAGTACATTTTTCAACTGCGAAGCGAAACTACCTCTATGCTGCATCTCCCGATAGAGAGATTGGACTACGCAGACATAATGTTCGACCTCCATGCTCCCCAGCTCTCAATCTCTTGGATTTATTCACCAATAGCTCTCTAAATATTCCTTGTGTATGAGACACTGGTAGCTACAAAAAAGGGTCTCACGACACGTATCGTTATCGTTTCAGCTGACATTACCAGTAAACCGGATTTGTTTGAACGAATTCGACAATCCTTCGTCCGTCGGTGTCGGGTTTTCTCTGACCTACGTGTTTGCAACTTCGAATAATTCCTGTTACAATCACTTGTCGTTGTATTATTGATGTCGATCTGTGATGCATTATTTTCATTTTAAGCATGCTTAACGCGCGTCTACTAAATGTATCTTTTACTTCATCTCGTCATATAAAAGTAATATATATATCATTGTTATTAATTCTTAATTTAGATATTCAAACTCTCATTTACAGATGTAATATTTTTATGTATTTATATATAAAATGCCAAATACTCTCTCACTTATATCAATAGGGATTTTTAACAACCATGTATTAAAGACACTGGCACATCTTTCTTGACCATTGTCTTTGTCATGAAAAATACCTTTATCGTATACGTATCACAGAAAACAAATATCTTTATCTAAATTGTTTCCCTAAATGGGGAAATCTGTAATTATACAAAAAGTAATCATCAAGTTTGGATATATATATATATCTTTATATATATAAATCTCGCGTCACAATGTTTGTCCTCAATGGACTCCTGAACCACTTAACCGATTATAATAAAATTTGCACACCATGTGCATTTCGATCCAACTTGAGAGATAGGATGGTTTTCATTTCAATTTATCACGCCATAATTTTTTTATAGCCGGAAATGTGAAGAATCCTGAAAAAACGTTGCCAGATTCCCGTAAGGGATGCTCATTCGGTTCTCTCGACGTTATTTCTGAATTTCGTCAAGGTCATTCACGTTGCGTTAGCTTTGTGTTTGGAAGATGGGAAAAGTTGAGGTAGTTTTGAGTCTCGCTGCGTAGAAAAAGGGGAATTCCCTCATATAACCCATCACAACCAATGGTTTTTTTTAATTCTTAAAGATTGATTTATTGAAGAACAGTACTTTTTAAATTTTTGGTGTTAGCATATCCGGCCACGTGTTACTTAGACTGAAGTGTAAATTGCATTCATATTATAATGAAGATAATACAGTGAAATTAATCCTGTTTTTCACTTATTTGTGCTTCATTGATCAAAACTTGAATAATTTAATTTGAATATATGTATGTAAGTATTATCACATAATTATAAAATTTAATTAAAATGTCAATGCAAAAATGATACACAATTTCCTACACTTTTTCAATAGTTGTACAAATATTTTTTTTTATTGTTTTTATTTAACCTCTATTAAAAAATATTTAGCACTTATTATTTCAATGTGCTATGATAACAAGTTTTTCAGATTTTTTTTCTTATATTTAAACGATTAAATTAGTATTTCAATTCTTATTGAAATAATTATTTGAACTCTATAATTCAAATATGTACATGTCAGTATTATCACATAATTATAAAAGTTAATTAGAATGATTTTCAATTTTTTTTCCTCATATTTAAACGATTAATTTATTATTTTCAGTCAAATGCCACCGAAAAAATCTAACCTCAACAACGCGAGAACCAGAGAGGCACGACGCAAACGTATTAAAAGAGCCCATCAGTTGGCAGAACAAATTGAATCAAGAAATCCAGCTCAAAGAATCAGGACAGCAGAAGGTCATGCACAAAAATCTCAAGAACAGTGTAACGAACGTCTTCAAGAGAATATCATAAGAACAAGAGCAGCAGGAGAACGAGACATAACCACAGTAGGAGCACAGGAACAATAATTTCAATTTATACATGTAAGTAATATCACATAGTTTTATAAAAGTTAATTAATATATCAATGAGAAAATGGCACAAAGCTCCCCACACTTTTTCAATAATTGTACAAAAATTTTTATATTATTTTTATTTAACCTCCATTGAAAATTATTTTGCACTTATTATTTCAATGTGCTATGATAACATGTTTTTCAGTTCCTCTTTCTAATATTTAAACGATTAAATTATTATTTTCAGTCAAATGCCACCGAAAAAATCTAACCTCAACAACGCGAGCAGCAAAGGGTCACGACGCAAACGTGTTGAAAGAGCTCAGCAATTACCAGAACAAATCGAAACAACAAATGCAGCTCAAAGAATCAGGACTGCAGAAAGTCGTGCACAAGAATCTCAAGAACAGCGTGACGAACGTCTGCAACAGAATATTACGAGAACAAGAGCGGCACGAGAACGAAACATAGCTACAGTACGAGTACTAGATCGACAAAGGCAACGGATCAGCCGCTCATTAACACGTGCATCATTCGTTCGGCTTGCCTTTGAATATGCACCAGATATTAACTACTCAGCGCATTCAAAAATTGCTATCGGTGGAATGGATAAAGTATGTCAATATTGTCAGGCATTAAAATTTCGGAATGAAGCAGCCGGCATGTGCTGCGCATCAGGAAAAGTTGTGCTGTCACCTCTACCCGCTCCGCCGGAGCCTTTATTATCCCTTCTTACTGGCAATTCAGATGATTCCAAATTATTTTTGCGTAAGATACGCAAATTTAATTCTTGCTTCCAAATGACGTCATTTGGGGCAACTAAAATTTGCGATCGTGCATCCGATGGACGTAATTTTGAAACTACATTCAAAATTCAAGGCCAGGTGTACCATAAAATCGGATCACTGATGCCAATGCCTGATAACAATCCGAAATTTCTTCAAATTTATTTTATGGGCGATTGTGAAGAGCGCGTGACGACTCGGTGCCTGCATAATTTTATTGAACAAGCAGAGGAAAGAGCAATTGTGATATTATTGGAAAATTTTTTAGATCACAATCAACTAATTCAATTGATCAAAAGAGTTTCGCCACGACTGCAAAATGACAATTATCAAATCGTCATAAAAGCCGACAAAGTACCATTAGGTGAACATGCTGGTAGATTCAACGCTCCAACTGTTGATGAAGTTGCTGTTATCATGGTTGGTGATCCAGTTGACAAAAGATCTATAAAAATTACACGGCGAGACAACACTGTCAGTACGATTTCGGATCTACACCGTTCATATGACGCACTACAATATCCATTGATATTTTGGCAAGGACAAGATGAATATCACCTTAATATCAAACAGTATGATCCAAATACCGGTAAATTTGACAATTATCTATTTACTTTCTTATTGTATGTATAGATTTTAATTTCGTATTGCATTTTATTATTTTTTTTAGGTGATTACAGAAATAATAAAGTAAGCTCAATGAACTACTACGCACACCGAATAATGGTTAGACAACATCAAGACAATTATATCCTTCGATATCGTCAGCTGTTCCATCAATACATTGTTGATATGTATGCTAAGGTCGAAAGCGAACGCTTGCGATTCCTTCGATTCAATCAGGCAAAACTACGATCGGAAGAATATATTCACTTACGAGATGCTGTTGCTGGAAACATCGATGGAAATTTAAATCCCAATGACATCGGTAATGCTTTCATTTTACCTTCAAGCTACATCGGCAGTCCACGTAACATGCAGGAATACATACAAGATGCGATGACTTACGTACGTCATTACGGCCGACCGGATTTATTTATTACATTCACATGTAATCCGAATTGGGAAGAGATACAAACTTTACTATTGCCAGGACAACAAGCCATTCATCGTCATGATTTAACTGCACGTGTGTTTAAACAAAAATTGAAATCCTTAATTGATTTTATTGTTAAAAATTCAATTTTTGGTATCACACGTTGTTGGCTGTATACGATAGAGTGGCAAAAGCGAGGTTTGCCTCATGCCCACATTTTGGTTTGGCTTAAAGATAGAATCCGTCCTGAAGAAATCGATCAAATAATTTCAGCCGAAATTCCAGACCCATTAATTGATCAAGAATTATTTGATATTGTCACCAAACACATGATCCATGGGCCATGCGGTGCTTTCAACATGACGTCACCGTGCATGGAAAATGGAAAATGTAAAAAAAAACTTCCCAAAGCCGCATACGAATGACACGATCACGGATATTGATGGTTATCCAATGTATCGCCGCAGAAGTACTGAGAATGGTGGCCACACATTTACAATGCGACTGCCGAACTTTCCAAATCAAGTTGAGTTTGATAATCAGTGGGTGGTACCATACTCACCACTACTTTCAAAAACTTACAAAGCTCATATCAATGTTGAGCTTTGCAGTTCTGTTAAATCAATTAAGTATATTTGTAAATATGTAAACAAAGGCAGTGATTTGGCCATATTTGAAGTACAAAACATAAATAAAAATGACGAAATAGCACGATACCAAATGGGCAGATACATTAGCAGCAATGAAGCTATTTGCATATTCTCAGCTTTCCATCCACGAAAGAGATCCTGCTGTCCAACATCTGGCAATACATCTTGAAAACGGTCAACGTGTATACTTCACTGAAGAAAATGTTCTCCAAAGAGCATTCGAAGCTCCGAAAACGACTCTAACTGAATTTTTTACATTGTGTCAAAAACCTGATGTTTTTGGCCAATTCGCGAAGACATTGGTGTATGGTGATGTTCCACGTTATTTCACATGGAACAAATCCAGTAAAAAATGGGAGCCACGGAAACAAGGAAAAACACATCCTTTCATTACAGGCATATTCAAAGCTAAGACATTGGGGAGACTTTACATGGTACATCCAAAGCAACGCGAGTGCTTCTATTTACGTTTGTTATTGGTGAATGTTCCCGGACCAACGTCTTTTGAATTTTTACGAACAATTAATGGTCGAGTATTCAATACATACCAGGATGCATGTCGTGAACTGCAACTGCTCGAAGACGATAACCATTGGGACTTAACACTTGCTGATGCTGCGTTGACATCAACACCGAATAACATTCGTCAGTTGTTTGCAATTATTTTGACGACATGTTATCCCTCGCAAGCACAAACTTTGTGGGGAAAATATAAAAATTGTATGACAGAAGACATCTTGCACCGAATTAGACAAACAAATCAATGCCAAAACATAGATTATACACCAGAGATGTACAATGAAGCATTGATCTTGATCGAGGATTTATGTGTTCTTATTTCAAATTTACCACTTAATCATTATGGTATGCCATCACCTAATCGTCCAGCCACCGACTTAGTCAATACCGATTTACAACGAGAAAATCAATATGACCATGGAAGTTTAGCAACAATTATCATGAACAGTGAACCATTACTGACAGCAGAACAAAAAATTATTTATGATCGGATTATGCTGGCTGTTGCTGCTGAAACAAGGCGGTTTTTTTTTCTTGGATGCACCCGGTGGAACCGGTAAGACATTTTTAATATCGTTGATTCTTGCCAAAATACGGTCGCAACAAAAAATCGCATTAGCAGTAGCATCGTCAGGCATTGCAGCTACTTTACTGGATAGTGGGCGAACAGCACATTCAACATTCAAGCTGCCATTGGACGTTCATAATAAACCAAATGCAATGTGTAACATCCAAAAGAATAGTGGAATAGCTGCAGTGTTGCGGAAGAGTTCTATAATAATTTGGGATGAGTGCACAATGGCACACAAATATTCACTTGAAGCATTAAACAGAACTATGCAAGATTTAAACAGCAATAATAAACTTTTCGGTGGTGCTATCTTACTTTTGTCTGGTGACTTCCGGCAGACCTTACCGGTTATACCTCGCTCTACTTTCGCGGATGAGATTAATGCATGTTTGAAACAATCATTCTTATGGCGAAATGTTGAAACACTTCGATTGACCATAAATATGCGAGTACAATTGCAAAATGATCCATCAGCACAAATATTTTCCGAACAACTTCTAGATATTGGAACGGTAAAATAGAACTGCAACCAAATACGCAATGCATTAAACTACCAGACAATTTTTGCACTGTTGTTCAGGATAAAAATGATTGATTCAGTGTATTTTCCCGGATATACAGAATAATTATTTGAATCATGAATGGCTTAGTCAACGGGCGATTTTGGCAGCCAAAAACGTTGATGTTGACGAAATTAACTTCCAGATACAACAGTTGTTACCAGGTGTTCTGATGTCTTTTAAATCAATCGATACTGTTGTTGATGAAAATGAAAGTGTAAATTTTCCGATTGAATTTTTAAATTCATTAGATATCCCTGGAATGCCACCACATAATCTTCGATTAAAGATTGGTTCCCCTATTATTCTCCTCCGTAATTTGAATCCACCTCAATTATGTAACGGTACGCGTTTGGTCATCAAAAAGACCACCGGAAACATTCTTGAAACAACCATTTTGGCTGGGAAGTTTAAAGGAAAAGTGGTCCTGCTGCCACGTATTCCGATGATACCATCACAGATTCTACTATACCCTTCAAAAGGCTACAGTTTCCAATTCGTCTAGCTTTCGCCATGTCTATAAATAAATCTCAAGGTCAAACAATGTCCATTTGTGGTTTAGATTTGGAAAATCCATGTTTTTCTCATGGGCAACTATATGTTGCGTGTTCACGTGTTGGGAAACCGTCGAATCTATTTGTGTTAGCTAAAGACAGGTTAACCAAAAACATTGTGCACCGATTGGTGTTAAATTAAATTAAAATTGAAAGTATTTATAATTCAAAAAAATAGATATTAATGTTTAAAAGTTTAAGACTGTCTGCCTTGCCTACCTCATTCATGAGTTTAAGCGTCACATGTTATTTACTGTATTATACTGTAATATACTTATATTTGTTATAAAATTAAATGGAAATAATAAATCTGATAAATTTTTATTTTGTACCTATTGATTTCTGCTTAATATCAAGTGTAAGAACATTTTAATTAATTGTGTTCAACGTACTTCCCCTTCAAATCTCAATCCAGTGAATTTGTATACCAACATCAACATTTTCGTCTTTGTTCGTAAATAATTTCATTGTACTAAAGGGTTATAGTAGTAGAAAGTCAAATAAGGAGATCACCATATTTTTTTACAAATACCATCTGTGTGAAAAAGTATAGTGGACTCCGTGACTGATGTTCTCTTATTGTTCCTCTTAGATTGTTTACTATAATGTAATATAACGAAAACTTTAGCCACAGCAACGCGTGGCCGGGTCAGCTAGTATATATATATAAGCATTTACGTCAAAATAGATTATTTTGGTTAAATAATGACTTAAGAATGTAAATTAAAAAATACTGTAGGCTTTCAAAATGATAAACTAATTTATGTATTAAAATTTGTGTAACACTTTATGCAGCAAAAATTACAGTAAATATTTATCAGTCGTTTCGATATCAAAAGAATTTATCATTAATCTCTGTTTCCGTATAATTTTTTAGTAGTTTCCATAAGAGTCTAGTTTATAGGTATACGGTATCATTTATCAGTTGAATCTATTAAATATAATTTATCAGTTAAATCTATAAAATATAATTTATTAGTTCAATCTATAAAATATAATTTATCGGCAGCTCTATAACAAAATAATTTATCGGTAGTTTACTTAACAGTCGAATCTATCAGTAGTATTTACCATTAAATTACCATTAAGTATCATTTGTATTTACAATAAATTAATTATAATCTAAAATTTTATCCCATTTCATTTGTTTATTTTTTTTATATTGCATACATGCAAATGGGAATAAAATGTTTTTTTTTTAATTTTCTGCGTTTGTGAACCAGAGTCATAATTCCGGTTAAAAGTAAACAATGGAGAAAATGCTTCTGTGTCACGTAATTTCTATTCAGGGGAATTAGTGGTTTGTGTTTTTTCTGCGAGTTATAACTATAATTATTTCTTTAACAGTTGTTTATGCATGAAGTAATGTATGAAGAAACCACGAACGTAATATTCCGAATGGTAACCAATGCCTCTTATTCTTACGAGTGGATTAGATCCACTCAATTAAAGTGTTATTTTCTTACTACGTGATTCAAAAAGGCTATAGTGACCGCGGTAGCCATATGGTCAGGTATCGGATCGTGGCAAGTATGTCATAAGTTCGAGTTCGAGCCCAAGATCAATAAGACCATCCGTGTAGGAAAGCGATGCATTTTAAATCTGTCAAAATCTCAAACGTCCTCCCGTTGGTAGGGTGTGTTATTTAGGAGAGGAGGGTTCCAGCTCAGGTTTCGTCGCGTCACTTAAACATGGCTCAAATTTACGAGGTCCGTCGCCAAAAGCTCTCGTGTAGCTGAACAGTGCGACGTTAAAATTCACTCACTCACTGAAAAAGTTATAAAATAAATTTATATATTTTAAGGAATAAAAAAATATGTGGTATCTTGATTAAAACTCACTAAAGCATTCATGAAATAAATTATACATATGGATTTAGTCAATTCATTGAGATTAAGAAACTTAACTTAAACCAGCGGTTCATAAACTGTAGTCAGCGGACCCGGGGAGTTTCCAGCGTCTTTTTAGGAGGTTCATGAAGATCGCACTTAATGTTAACATTTCTTTTTACAGACTCTGAAAGATCTCACAGAAAATTGAAAGTTATGCCATCCTTGACTAAATCATTAAATTGTCCCCTATGAAAAAAAGACTACTAGAACATACATTTCAATCAATAATATTAATTTAGTTTTTCATTATTTGCGACTACATTGTTTCCTGTTTTTATTGGAAATAAAAGAAAGTGTTTTAAAAAGAATCTGTAGAAGTTGCAGATGATTATTGAGGAACTTTTAAACCACCCAGCCTTGTGTTGGGAGTCATGGAAGAGTGTTTAAAATTTGACGGTCCGTGATGTCAGTTTGATACATGAAACAGGGTCGCGGTGATCAAAAGTTTAAAAGCATTGACTTAAACCAAAAATGGATTTTGAATTCGATATCGTAATCAATTTTAAAATATATAGACAATTCAATACCGTCTCGAATACTAAAAAACAATTAAGGTATCTGACAACCCTGAAATTGTGAATTTTGCCAAAAATTGACTTTTTTTTATGATTTTATTTTGTAGGCTAACTTATTTGCTTGATAAAGATACCAAATCTATAATTTTCTATTCACTAGAAACAAACTACAAGTGTTTTAGCAAAGCAGATGCCAATATTTTAAGCAAGATGTCATACTTTAAATCACGTTTTACTCGAAATGTGTTTTTTTTAAAATGATCAAACGGGAACAGCGATTGCTCAAAAAGTTTTGAAAATAATTAAATTAAATTTTTTGTGTGTGTTCTGTATTATAGTAGAAATGTTTCAACCTTCGGATGTATCAATCACTGTTTTATTACAAAATTTACAGTCCCTTATGTGAATATAATCACAGTTTTTTTAAGCAATATCATATAATAACAAAGATAAAATGTTCTAGTTTTTGTAAAAATGAAAATATCTCGTATCCTGTAGGTCATTTAAAAAATGAATAACATACAGAATTGAAAAATTGAAAATCTGTTTATAAACTTTTGGTACAGAATGGGCCGCGTTTATGCTATTTTTTGTCAATTTTTACCCATTTTTCCCATTTTAGTAATAATAATTTCTTTTTCTATTCTTAATCTTAGCATATTTTTCTTAAAATGTTCTAAATAAATCTAAATACAGCAAAAAATCCCCATATCACTATTCAAAAAAAAAAACGTTGTCGAATGTAGTCCGATACCTTAATATGAATTATGAATACCAACTTCAAAACAAACATAAATATACTTATAATATAATTTAATTTCAAAATAAAGTTTCTACGAAATATTTTTAAACTTCTCTCTCCCAAATTAAACGATTTCTTCTTTCAGAGTGATTTATTACTCCCAGTCTGCATTTAAATCACAGTGGCTGCATCGTTTAGGTTTGATCAAAAGCAAAGAGCTCAGTCATGCAGTGATATTTATGTATCGCGGATGGCAACTGTCCGCGAATTTTATCAAAGCCGTCTATCATTTCTTAATAATGACTCCAAAGTGAAATGAGGTAATTAACTCGTC
>BMAO01021324.1:0-20319 GCA_019973975.1 Trichonephila clavata
CATTTCACAAATAAGAAGTGAAAAAAGATGAGAATCTTTTTTCTAACCTAAAATTTTTTGAGCCTTTTTGGTTTTATTAAAAATTTTGATTAATTAATTGAATGTTTTTATGTGACAATTACACTCATGACCATAAATTAAGGATAATGAAGTTCAGGCAAAGAAAGAGACAGAAGCAAAACAAATTTGACTTATTTGTAAAGTCTCTTTATTAAACAAAAGGTAAAGAGCAAAAGAGATGCTATATGTTTGACAGAATTAATAAAAATTGCGATTTTTAATCCGTGGAGCAAATTTCAAAAAAAGAACCTATTTACAAAAACAGTATAATATGGTTAGTATGATGGTTAATACGGAGTATGTCTCCCGGACGATGCAATGCAGGCCTTACAACGCCTACGCATGCTGAGTATCAAATTATCAATCTGATCTTGAAGAATATTACACCACTCATCAAGCAATGCCCTCCGAAGTTCCGGTAGACAGGTGGGAGGGGGTTGACAGGCTGCAAATCAATGCCAAGCATATCCCACACATGCTCTATTGGATTCAAGTCCGGTGAGTATGCTGGCCAATCCATACGGGTGATATCCTCCGATTGAAGGCATTCGTCTGCAATGTTTGCACGGTGAGGACGGACGTTGTCATCTATAAACAGAAATTCAGCACCCATGGCTCCCCGAAACAAACGTACATGTTGTTCCAGAATGACATCCCGATAGATGTGGCCTGTCATCGTTACACTCTGAACATGCAGGTCAGTTCTGGAACCAAGAATAATTCCTCCCCAAACGAGCCATCCTGCACCACCGTAACGGTGTCGTTTAATGGTGTTCTCTTGGTGGTAACCGGTACCTGGCGCTCTCCATATGAAAGTCCGACGAGAATCAGATTGCAAACTGAACCTGGACTCGTCGGAAAACGTCACACACGACCACTGTTGCGGTGTGCACAATGCATGCTCTCTACTCCAGGTTAATCGCAGGCGGCAGTGAGTTGCGGTAAGGGGAACACATCTGACAGGCCTACGAGCATATAGACCAATGTGCCCTAAACGTCTGTACACGGTCTGCCTTGAAACTGTCATACCGGTAGATGAAGAGAGCTGGCGAGATAGGTCTGATGCTGTGCTCCGTCTGTTTCTTTTGGCAGTAACTGCCAAATACCGGTCCTCATTTGACGTTGCTACTCGGAGGCGACCTGTGCTGTATCATCTACTCACATTACCATCATCTTGGAATGGTTGCCAAAGCCTGGAGATGACACTCTGGGCGATTCCAAGTTCCTCAGATACTTCCAGCTGGGTACGTCCACATTCCATTCGTGTGATAATTCTACCATGTAAAAAATCATCCAAATGCGTCCTTTGTCCCATAACTATGCGGTTATTTCACTGAAAGGCTTTTAAAGCGCTTGTGAACAATTTTACTTCTTTGCCACCATTCCTTATATACCCCTCTCTTTCACTCTCGTCATTGTGACGTACTATCTGCGCCATCTGGTGGTTTCCTGTAATTTGCATATTCTTCTTCAAGATGTGTGTGATAATTCTATAGGTGAAATATTTATTTTAGAGTTCAATTTCTGTGTGATTCTGAATTATCCTTAATTTATGGACATGAGTGTAGTATGCATGGTCATGGCAAGTATATACGTTTATCACGCAACAAATAATTTCAAAATATCTTTTAAATAGTCCGATTTGCATTCTAAAAATTGAAAAAAATATCAGTTTAGCATTATATCTTAAGAGACCTAGAAATTTGCAGTATATTTTAAACATGGAAATATAAAAAGAATATTCTGCTTTCTATAGATAATTTTATAAGAGCTTTTTTCGGTCTCAAAAATGTGCTTAGCTTCTTTTCTGTTCTTTCAGTTAAATAAAGGCAGTCAAAAATATATTCTATTTTTAAAAATTTTAATGTGTGAAAAAAAATACTTTAAAACATTTTCATACCCTATATTCTGGCGTATAAAGCGTACATATATCTGCGTTATATTCGCGTCTGGCGTATATATATCACACTCATACTTTCCAACTGCTTTTTTAAGAGTTTCTAGGTATTTTCACCGTCATAATGCGCGCATTTTTTTTTCAATTCCTACTATTAGTTCACACTCTCCTATATATTATTTATTATAATATATATATATATCTTATTCAAATTTTTTAATCGTTAATAAAATACACTGTTACACACATTATCATCATCTACTGTAAAGAATTCTTCCCATGATACAGTAGGACAGTTCAATAACATAGAAACTGTCTAAAACATTTCATTGAGTGTCAGCTCAGTATTTTTCGTATTTTGTTTAATCTCATAAGGTAAATCTTTTCCTGTTAAGCGATTTTCTTTTCATGTTATTAGAAAACAATTTATGGAAATACATAGTAGTTTGTTGGGACATTGTACTATTTCTTGTCAACCGATATTTCGTCTTTAGCGTTTTCGCGTTAAGGTATCCGACTACGTTCGGAACTGTTGCTTTGCAAAAGCGTATAAATGGATACGTTTTATGATATTTAGTGTCACTTAGATTAGAATACATGTATAAAATGGTTTTAAGAATATTATTACAGTAAAAAAATTATTTAAATGTAATATTTTGGTAAAAAATGAACACAGAATTACCTATTTTCTAAAAGCTATCAAAAGCAGAAGTTCACGGATCAGTGGGGTAAGTAGAGTAGTAATTCTTTTTTTGCCAAAATATTGCATTTAAATAGTTTTTTATTCTAATAACATTCTTAAAACAATTTTATACGTGTATTCTAATCCAAATGGCACTAAATTACCGCTTCCCAAAGTTTCAATATTTGCGATTCAATATTTTATCATAATTTTCATCGTCCCCCTTCCACCCCTCCATACAATAACAACGTATTTAATTCAATAATACACTTTGACATTAAAGCTATAATACGAATTTAACCTCTTAAATGACATTGGCGTATATAAACGTCTCGCTCAGCCAAAGCGTTAATTGCCCCAGAAGTAAATTTACGTCTTTCCAAAGCACGATATTTTCTGGGCTCTGCTATCCATAAAATTATTCCGCAGAATTTGCAATATAATAAAAGGACCCTTACGCAGTGTTCGAGAAGGATTTACGTATTTATTCCTTTTCTCTTCTCCCCTCATCCAATACATCGCGTAAGCGTGCCTACGTGGAAAATTCGAGCCGCTGGGGATCGAATTGCTTAACTTTAATTCAGAAATTAAGAGCACAATTATAAACCGTACCAGTTATCAAGATAATTGTTAATATTTGTATATAATCTTATTTACGCGACAAGCCCATGGTGTCATTGGTAATTATTAACGTTGTTCTTAATTTAGTATAGTTAAATCAACTATAAGATACATTGTGCAGTGCTGATACATTTAAAAGGGTATTATGTCAGTGTAAATGTGCATTTTATTTTTTATTATGCCAGAATGTATTTTGTTTTGTTTACTTTCAGTAAATTAAGGGAGTAGGTTCACGAAACAGAATCTGTATCTCAGTAATGTTAAAAATAGGTATTTTTAAAGAACATTTTTAAGCCTTCTATTGAATAAAAATCTCCAATTTTTTTACTGAATATTCTTTGAGCCATAATACATACTTTGATCAGAAATTTTATGGATAGAATGTCTAATTGTTTTTAAAAAGAAATATTTTTTGCACAAATCTGTTTTAAAAAAAAAAACAGTGAAGTTTTATGATGTTTAATGCTATAAATTAAGTCAGAATATTTTTTTGAAAAAATCCCTCGATTAAAGTATGTATTAGAGTATAATTATTAATAATAAAAAGTTATAAACCGTTAAATGCAGTAGCTTAGAAACAAATGTTCTTTATATGGTAAAAATGTTAGGTTTGAGAAAAAGGGATTTTAGTAATGGATTTAGTAGATTTTGACAGGGAATAAAACATTTTCAAAAAATTATTAGAAACACTTCTACTGCATGTAGAATGACAATTCTTGCACCATTAGAAGCGTAGAATTTCATATTTTATTAAAATGGGAAAAGTGAAAAACGTGTTTGGGGGCCGAAATTCATGAACCCCTTTAAAAACTTTTTGTAAATCTTTTCAATATGCTCGCATTTCCTTCGTACTCTGTACCTCACAAACTGTGCACCCCACAGTTTGAGAAACGATGCACTAAATTCATGAAAATTACCCATTTATACGCTTTTTTTATACCACGGTTCCGAACGTAGTCGGATTCTTTAAACGTATTTCACTGTATATTATTGATTACAAAATTGTCCATGCACTTATACATATTTAAAGACAAATAACAAAATCGAATCCAAATCAATATGTTTCTGCATATCGTGCATTGATCGCCTCAATGTATGCCTATTCGTTATAACAAGATTGAGCTATCGGGACCTAGAAACAAATTCCGGTAGCCGACTGGAAGTAATTTATTTCGGTAATCGCCTAAATTTATCTGAAATCCTCCAGGGAGTATTTATGAAAAAAAAATTTGTGAGATGAATAAATTATTAATAGCAACAGCCATTGTAGTAGGATATGTTTAGCGGAAGTGATTTCCAATAACCTGAACATATTAAACTATAAAATTAATCATAGTGGCATCACATCATAATCATCATAGCGCTTGAACGACTAGAACTTAGATACAAATTTAGGGAACCCCAGTTATAAATTTCGTACCTGCCTAAACTTATCTGTAACAGCTCAGGAAATATTAAGAGAGCGTTAAAAAAAATTTCGCCCATAAATATATCAATATCAGCAGCCTTAGCGTCTAAAGCTATAACATATACCGAGCGAACCTGATTGTAATATAATTAATTTTAACTTTAAAAAATGAATCAAATATCTAGTTAAATCAAACATCTATATATATATTCGTTTTCCTTTTATGTCGTAAAAAGAGTCCATAGTTAAAATTTCATTACCTCAGTTAAGATCTTAATACAAATATGAGAATGTTAAATACTTTTTTAAAATAGCATTCCATGTTTCCATTTGAGCATTGTCTTTGCAAAATAAATTATTTACATTAAATATAATTTATTACAACTGAAAGCTGTTGTGTAGAGCTATATAAATTTTCTAATTAAATTTTGAATTTCATTCTCTCGTATTAGTATTTTAATACATGCATTGGATATAACATTAACAATATTGAGCTTTAAAATATTTAAGCGAGTATTTTTTCAAAAAAATTGATAACTTAGAAATGAAGAAATAATTTATCAATCTACTTGAAATGAACAACTATACTGAAATTCCTGTTAGTTATATTTTTAAATTTATACTTCTTTTTATCATTACCTATAAATCCTACTGTCAATTGAAAGTGCAGAATGGTTCAATCCACTTTTTATAAGCCAATAGCTGAAACTCATAAATTTCGGTTTTTAAATATTATGACAAAACATCGAATCTTTATTTTTGTAGCTGGTATTCCTGATCTTCCTAATCAAGTGATAATTTAGACAAAATCCAAGACGTGTAACAAGTAAAATTTAATTGTCTTGAAAGCATTTTTTTAAAAAAAATCCGTGTTCTGATTAAAAGTTAAAAATGTTTCTTCATATTTCTTATATAAATCTAGTGTATAGCTAATCCATTTTAAATGTATCCATACCAAATTGTAACATTCAAGCGAACCATCAAACCCACAAAAGCATTCCAGGGTGTGGAATAAAATCTTCTATTGTTTTCTTAGAATAAACCATAATAGGAGGTATTTTTTCAATTCCTACTATTAGTTCACACTCTCCCTATATTTATTTATATATCTTATTTAAATTTTCAATCGTTAATAAAATACTTTTAATTTATCCATTCAAGTTCAAATACATTTTTTAAACTTGTAGTGGATCACCTGGTGTTAACACAGTTTTTTTTAAATGGAAATTCATTATTTAAATTTAATTAATTAATTTTAATTTTATTTGAGGGGAAAAAATAAATTTGTTCCGAATGAAGGTAATAGATGGCGACAATATACATTGATTATTGCACAAGGAAATTCGTTTTCTATTTTGCCACTTAATATTATGAATCTGTCATATGTATATACATATTTATATTAATTGCCACTATTTAATAAAAAGTAACCAAAATGAAATTTTTCTTTGTTAACCTAAGTAGGAATTAAATTTTTTTTTAAAAAATTATATTACTTGTTTATTTAATCTTAGATGCAGCATTAATTATTAAATACAAGATCCATTAATTTTTATAATGCATAAAAAATTATCTTCCTCTGCTCATTAAAATCTTTCTTTATTACTGTATACGTCGGTAATGTTTTGATGGAACAAACCTTGCATTGTATGATATTAGAATTTATTATTATCGAATTACAAAGGCAGTAATTATTATTGAGTCTAAGAGGTAATAAACTTATGGTGTGTTAAAGTAAGGATTTCGAGTATTCCTTTGCTCATCAATATGTTGTTTAGATAAGGTATACTTCCCTACCTACGAAATATCCGTTCAAAAAAAGAACACCCTGTGTGAAAATTTAGGAAGACTAATTAATATATCATGGATAGTTTTTTTATGATGTAGACCAACACTAAAAATGCTAAAATGTTTACTGTCTGTCCTAATAATTTTAAGAAATATAAAGTTTGGTCCATATATATAAAAAAAATACAGCAGATCAGCGACCAAAACTCCTACCAAACGTTAAACAATACACAAAAATGCATTAAAATTCTTCAAAAACGTGGATGATTCAGATAACCCTAATGAATTTTCTAAAATATATTCCAAACCTCAGCCTTAACAGGTCAAGTAATGGTTGAACCAGCTTTCTTATAAAATTTTAAGCCTAACACTATTTCTATTACTTTATTTAACACTGGAAGATTCTTTTCCATGGACTGTAGCTAGACACAGGTAGAACTGATTGGATGTCAATTCCACAGATCTACTTGGATCTAAATAACCGACTTCTGTCCGCCAATCAAATTGCTTTGTCTCACTGCACTTAGTCAAATTCTGAGGAAAAATTTTCTCTTTGATGCAACCGGGTTGGCTAGGCTACACCCCCCCCCCTTCCCTGATCTGTCAACTTCTGTTTTCGGTAGCTTTTAGAAAAGCTTTTTTAATATTAATTTTTACTATTTCATATAGAAAAATGATTTCTCTTCTATATTAAATCCTTTTTTAAATACCGGGCAATGGTAGAACTTTCCGAAGCCTCTCAAACTTCACAAGTTGGAGTCCCACAGGGGTTACACATGTTTCATCCAGTTCTCCAAGCCACTAATATATCAAAAACAGAATAATTATTTTTCCGCTTGCAATCAGCATCATAGCTTAAAATTATTGAACATTCAGTTTAAATGAGGTACATAAACCACTTTTAAGCTTAAAGCTATCTTCACCTAATGTCAAAAAGTCAATTCAAACTTGAAACATATTTTTAGGCAGAAAATTGTCCCTGTTTTTAATAAATTTGTGAGATTATAAAATTAATATCTATTAATTTTCTAATATTCTTAAATTTCAGAAACATTCCAAAAATATATATTTTTTCTCAGTTGGACATGAAAAATTTAAAGTTTATATAGCATTATGCTATTCTATATATTGTATAGAGGAGATGAAATACTGAAAACATTTTACACCTAAAATATGAATGGATTTATAAGCGAATGGATAATATTATGAAACGTGTGTGTGCTAATCTTTAAAGGACAGCTAAATCAAGATATAATATTTATCTTTGGGCATTTTTTATCGGAAATGTATTCCGATTTTAGGTCCTATTACTTAACGCTAAATAAAAACAGCCTTAAAACTATACCTTCTTTGATGTTTTCCCAAATAATCTTCACGTATTCGTCTCGATCTGGTCTGTTATGTTCGTGATGAAATCCAAGGACATGCATTAGTTCATGAATTATAATCCCTTTGCTATTGCAAACTCTGCTAATAGATATCTTACCACTAAGTAGCTTTTCTATACTTGATCTACACCTATAAAAAAATTTTAAAAAATGAGTTAAATTACGTAAAATTCTTGAATCAATAAAAATTTCAGTTTTAACAGCGCATAGCTGCTTAGATCTGTTAAAGAATTTCTTGTAAAGAAGAAAATAATGAATTGAATATAATTTTTCTATTGAGATGAAATACAATATGAAGAGTAGATCCTAGTTGATCCTTCTGACCGGGCGACAAAACCTTGGTTACAAATTTTGGCAAGATTTTCTTGCCAAGTTAACGATTCTGCCAACCGGAAGGAAATGATACCCCTTTTCAATCGTATTTCGGACAGGGGTCAGTTTTAGCCCAGCGGTCCATTTGGAAGATTTGTTTAAAGGTGCTGAGTTTTTCAGAATGGGCTGAGAAAAAAAACTAAAAGTTAAGTGACTAGTTGATTTTTTCTACTGTTGAATGAAAAAAGCATGAAAAAAGCGATTGATAATTGATGAAGGAAGTATTGATAGCACCACGATATGAATATCCGAAATGTGTGGGGGGGGGATATGCGTTTGTTTGAGGAAAGCGAGAAATACGGTACTTAAATCAACCTAAAGCTTACATCTCCGATGTTTTTCCCATTGTTGTATTTTAAAAGCCATGTTTTATAATACATGTTTTTTTTTTCTAGAAGGGATTTTGGAAACCCCCTTTTTAGAAGCATGACGAGTGGACTTTTACCTGCTGTTGAACGATAAAGTTTACAAATTATTGGTTAGTTTATGATTGAAGGATTATAATAGCATTGCGATATGAAAGTCCAAAATTTAGAAAGAATATGAGTTTATTAGAGAAAAAAAGATCGCGTTACTTAAATAAACATAAAGCATGCATTTCCCATGATTTTCCGCTGTTGTACTTAAGAAAAACACTTATTTCCTACTTTTTCCTTCTTGATATTATTTTAGAAATCACGTTTTTCTTAGAAGTCATTTCAAAAATACGCTACTGACTTTGACACTATTTGGAGAAATATTTTTTGGCCGAAAACTCAAGGGAGTTCAACTAGGACTTTACTCAAAAGAAATTATATACTATACATTACACCCCTCTAACAGTGATGTATTAATTTAACGGGAGGAATGTAAATTATAAATAAAGTTTTTTTTTAACTTTTGAACTAATGATAATTTTGCATTCATTTTCAGGGAAATTCTCGAAAATGAATATTTGGTGTCATACATTGAGTCGATATTATGACGACAAAGTTAACAGACTGTTAAAACCTCAAATTCAAGCCTGTTAAAACCCCTTTTAGTTTTGCAAGCACTGTCTTTAATAGGATAAAACTCTGAATTTTGAGATCTTCCAGTTGTTAAGTTAAATCATCAACAATGGTAAGTAAATTCCCTATCAAAAGGCATAAAATTATATTTCAGAGAAAGTGGATTATGTATTTGTGTAGAAGTGTAAGAAACCAATAAAAATTCAAATAAAAAAAGTGCTGAGATGAACAGGTCAATATAGTGTATGGATCAATGGACAAATATTATTTTATTCAAATGTATGATACTTAAAAGGATTTAAATGTACTTTAATGTTGTCTTTAATATCTTTATTTTACTTTTGTGATGGTAGTTCAGAAAATAAAGAACACGTTTAGGCATAGCTAAATAAAAACAAAAAGTATCACATAAAGGCTTTGTTTACAAAGTCATATTACCTTATTCTATTTTTAAATGTAGTCGCCATAACTGTCAAGGATATTCTTGTAAGATGGCACCAATTTTTCAATTCTTATATTAGACCCTACATATGAGCCAGAATGTCATTTCTTGTTTGAATTTTTCATTATTTATAAACTATTTTTCACTCAAATATTCCTTTGCTTTCAAGAATAAGAGAGAATTACTTGGTGCCAAGTCAGGGTTATCGGAGGAAATCCAAAAATTTCTCGAAATGTTCCTCAGCATTTCTCCCAGTTAATGCTTGAGACCATTCATTGTCATTTTTCAAAAACAGCCTTGAAGACAACATTTGACTTCTCTTGTTTTGTCTAAGGAGTATAATGTCTTTGAACTCTTATGCCAATTTCACAGGAGGCAACTTTAGGCCAATCAGCTCGTTTTCTATCGCCACTTCTCTGGTATGAAGAGGCGAGAGAATTTATTTCACCCGTAGAAGCAAAGCTGAATCAAAAGAGAGTGCCATGGGGCCATTTAGCAACAAAACTTGGCTCACATTGAAACGAGGAAAAGACAATTCGCGAACATGAATTCGCAGAGGTGGAGGGAAGGTCAGTCACACAGGCATGGTACTCAATAGTTCTTTATTTTCTGGGTGACTTTCGAAATTCAAAATTCTTTAGGGAAAAAATTTCATCTCCAACACTAAATGGGTTGAAATTTTTTAACATAAAATTTCATATAATCCCTACAAATATTATTAAATTAGATCCTAAGTAATATGTTTTACTATCATAAGCGTGAATAACGGCAAAATTAATTAAGATAAAATGTTCGAGAGAGATCATCTTATTATAATATTTAAGTATGTAAGTAAAATTTCAGAAATTTTGACCCAAATCAGACAATTAAGTTTTAAATATTTAAATGTTTGTCAGATTAGGGAATATGCATTTTGCAAGATTTATTAAGTGTGTATTAATGTTGAAAATAATTTTTATCTCTACTACCGTAAATTGGTTAACTGTGGTTAGTTATTAAAAATATTTATTTAACTCAGCTAAGGGATATTATAAGAACCAAAAGTATTTGAAGAAATGTAGAATTCAAAAAATTATTTAATCTCATTAGTTTTGTGATTGTATCAGAGAGAATACTTCAATTGGTTTTTTTTTTTTTAATCTCCTTTCGTCAAGATATATTTCTATTTTTTCCCCTTGAATTGATTTGCTACTATTTTTCACTCCTTCCAAGCGAGCAACTTTTTATGCATCTTGCAACTGAATATTTATCTTATCAAGAAAAAAATATCTATATAAGAAAAAAAAATTTTGTACTTCCTTATAAAGAAAAAGATCATCTAGGCCTTCTTCAGAATGATGAAAAAAGTATTACTAATCGCAAGCGATTTGGGAAAAATACTCGCAAATGCATTAAGCTCTGTGATTACCAGATAAACTAAAAGCCACTTCTAGATGATAGCGATTAGGGATTACTGCGTACTCAAGCTAAATGATATTCAGAAATTTAATATGAAAAGAATTCTCAGATGTTATACAAATCATTACGATAGCGAAATGTGAAACTAATTTCTGAGAAATAAATTTGTAAAATTTAATATGGTGTAAAACAAAAACAGACTCATCTTTCTTTTTACGGTAATAGATAGTCTCATTTGCTTTTTGGCATACATGCAAAATAATTTAATTCTTCTTTTATCAAAATATCTTTGAAATGTCAATATTTAAGTTTGAACGTTTGATATCTACGATAATCTCCATAAGGGAAGTCATACTTTCATTTAACTATTATGTCTAAATTCCTTGTATTATTTGAATAAGACTTTTTTCTTTAAAAATAAATTACTTGTTAAACCAGTGTTTCTAAACGTGAGGCCCACGCCCCCTAAGAGGGCAATTTGACAAAGGGCTTATTTAGAGCGCATAAAATCTATTTGTTAGTAATAAACAAAATTTTGAAAGGTTTTACTGGCTCCAAAAATGGGAAGTAATTGATTCAGCTATAAATGTTACTTTCAATCATCTAAAAGTTTTGTCAGCTGATTTAGCAGAAAGATTTTCTGATTTACAAAAACTTAATTTTCAAACTTGGATGACGAAGCCAATGCTATTTCATCTTTCTGATATTTCAAATTTACAGAATCAAAGGAAGAACTCGCAGAAATACAAAATGGTGCGTCAATTATAACGTTATTTAATATAAAAGGAGTGATGGCATGGCTTTGTGAAGAACGTGAAATCAAATATCCAAATGTGCAAGAGAACTATTACCATTTTTATCTTCATATTTAACTCAATGCAGTGGCGTTGTAGGGCAAAGTTGGCCCTGCAAAGTTACGTTTTGGGCCCCAAGGCCCTTCCTCCCCACGTTACGCCACTGACAATTTGGATTTAGTGCCATAAATCATCTATTGCTAAAAAGAAGAAATAGACTGGGTATAACAAAACAGGGAGACCAGAGACTTAATTTAATTAAATTAGAACCCGACATAAAATCTCTTTCAACCAAGCAACAAGCGCAAGGATTGCAATAAAAGTTTTGAAAATTTACATTACGTATTAATTTACATTTATCCATATAATGTGTGTGGCGGGGGGTGTTGATTGTGTGTAACAGTTTTATTGTGATGAAACATTTTTATAGTCATTATAATATATTTCGTAATAAACGAGCGTATAAACAAAGTTGAGCAACAAGTAAATACCGATTTGTTCTTATTTTGAGCAAAATTTTGACTTTAAGTTTAGTAAAGTTTATATTATTTAACTAAAAATTTTAACTCAAGTTAATGAGTCTTTTGTGAATGTTCAATATTCATTTTATATTTAAAAAATATTACCTGAAGTTTTGTTAAAAATAATTCCCATAGATCAATGCTTCACAAACTTTCAATGTTGGAGACCAAAATTTCAATGATAACTTTCATCGCCCCCCCCCATACAATAACAATGTATTGAATGCAATGATAAGGTACTTAGACGCTAAAGCTATAATATGACCTTAATTTAAATCGTACAAATTATCAAAATTAGAATTATTACTTTTAAGTATTAGATAATTTAAGTAATAGGATAAGTATAATGTTACTTTTTCCTTACCAGAACATTTCCGCTACTTATTGATAAGCACAAGTTCAATAAAATTAACTGTATTAGAATTTTGATTTCATTTTTAGAAATAGATTAATAATTTTTCTTACCCAATTCCTGGTTCGATGAAAATGAAGGCGTTTGAGTAACTTTTCTTAGGAACAAAACGAATACAAGTCTTCATCATGATGTCTCTCATGGCTAAGTAAACAGTTCCTTTTCCTTTTGAACCTATGAACATAATTAAGTTAAAATACTTCGCATGTTTTAATAGATACGCCCCAGAACAAAAAATATTACATTTTTAAAAACAATAAAAATATTAGTTTTTGTAACAATTGGTGGTAAATAATTTATATCTGTTCCAGAATTCCAAAAAAAAAAAAATTGTAAAGAGATAACAGTGTATAATTTAAAACTGCAAACGGTAAGGAGAATTTATCTGTGATATAAGATTATATATAAATTCATGTGTGTGAAATATAAAAATAAAATTAATATTTTGTATTGAAAACATTTTTAAATGGGAAATTGATCACTAGATAAATAGTATTTTATAACTGGGAAACAGAATACAAAGCGCAAATAAATATAATTTTGTACGAACATTTTAAATAATATAGGAAATTTGCGTGTTGCCATAGATGCCAAATATTAGAAATTTTTTTACATTTGTTAATATAATTTTACAAAATTACTATTTACTTCACTTTTGACAAATAATTTTGCTGCAAAAAATTATTTAAAATATTAGAAATTTGTTTATGTTTATTTTTGTAGTACTTGCTTTAAATATTTTTAAATTACTTTATTAAGTAATAAATATAACGTTTAGAAGGGAAAAAACCCAAATTATTCGTCATAAAAAACAAATATCTTTGAAAGTTTTCAGTTTAAAAGTATAAAAGTTTAGTTATTTTATAAGGCTCCATCAAAATATATATATATATATATATAAACTGATTTAATGCGATTATACTATTTCTGTATGTCTGTAACTATAGCATCCAGACTGGTGTATAATTTTCTCACGAAGAAAACAATGTAAAGTTATTCAGTGTCTAATTTCGCGTCTGAGTGTCGTAATAGGAAACTAAATTTTCTTTTTGTTCTAAAATGTATGCATAAACCTACTTTCAAAGATTATAGAGAAAACGAAGAGCGTTATATTACCCTGGTTGATTCTATTGTTCTATTTAAGGTACAGAAATGAAATGTCTCATTCCATGGTTTAAAAACTTCCCTGAAGTCCATTTTAGAAATTGTTCTACATAGATAATGAGTTCATAGGTTTTTTTGAATACTATAAACATAACTTTACTTCAAAAATTAATCATGAATTTGTAGAAGTGGAAAAACTATCTTTTGGATTTTTGAAACACGAGAATATCATCAAACTTATTTTTTTCAAGGTTTAATGTTGTTTTTCGGTCTCCAATTGATTTCAAATAAGTTTTAGTACCAAGACTGAGCAGAGTACTTATAATTTAAATTGCATTCTAAATAGAAAGAAATTAATTCTCAAATATTTTGCATAACTTCGAAGAAAATAATGTTTTATGAATAAATTATATCTATTTCTCTCACTATATTCTTCTTTATTGTAAGAAATATTCGTATTTTAAAATATCTATTTCAGGACTTAAGATAAAGAAAACATAAATGGAGATATTTTCTTTTTCTGAAATGAATACTTCAATATATGAATAAATTCGAAATTTTTGAAACATTTAAAAAAAATTATACTATTCTTCACAAACATTTATTTTTCAACGCTTTGTGCACAAAAGTCAAACAACATTTCACAAAATATATACCCATATTTTCTAGATAGTTTATTTAAACTGGTGTATTTTTTTAAAAGCATGCTAGGCTCGTTACAGATAATAAATGGTTCTAAGGCTTTCAGTGTTAATGAACATATCTGTTACATATAGCCCTAAATATAAATCATTGTAAACTCAAATTTATATAAATAATCAGGGCCGCCGCGTGGGGGTGGCAAAATTGTTCACCGCACAAGGGCGCCTGAGACAGAGGGCGCCAAAATTATAGTACTTATAGTTTTTTAATTTAATGTTACAAAAAGTTGTCCATAAAAAACTTGCAATTTTGCATGTTTTATATTTTCTTAGCAATAAAATAAGATTTATTTTCTTAAAATTTTATATTTTAATAATTTTATTTTGTTTTCGTTTCTGCGGATTGTTTTCGTTTGTGTAAAACAAAATTTGATTTCCGATACGAACAATAAAAATACGTTCCGTGTGGAGTTCGCACTGTTATACGGAACGTGTTCAAAATCTAAGAATTTGTAACTTGTAACAACAGGAATTGGGAATGATTTGTATCGGCATAAATTTTTATTCATTATATGCTGAGAAGATGTTGTGGCTCAACGTCGTTGTTTTGTTTGTAATGATAATATATATACATTTTTAAAATTATGTAAATAGCTTCGGTTTTCTTCTCCAAATCATATTTTGCTTCATGTATACTGTTATTAAATTGTTCTCAAATCTCGAAATAAACTCTTTATCGCAGCGTTTCTCGAACTGTGGGACGCGCCCCCTAAGGAAGGCGTGATAACCCTACATGGAGTGGGGGGGGAAGCTCCAGCATATTACGAAAAATAAAATATTTAAAATAATTATCAATTTAATAAAATAATTTGCAATACAAAATAATTACAAAAAGCAGATATGTATTCTTATATAATAAAAAATGAAATACATATTCAAACTGATATAATACGCACTACTTGTAAATATATCAGTTCCGCACAAAGTATTTGAAAAAAATGTATCGATATTCAATTAAAAACAAGTTCACACACAGTAATTACTAGTGACTCTCTTGGGCTTGTCATTACAGAATTTATATACAAAACTAAATATTTATCTAATTATTGTTTTTATAATTAAAGTCGGATTGCATCGTAGTTTTACCATTAAAATACATTATAATTGCATTCAGTACATCGTTATTGTAAGAAGTGGGGCGCGATGAAAATTATGACTGAAAATTGGGTGGCAAACATTGAAAGTTTGATAAGTACTGCTTTATCGCGATCTACAACACTCTTTTTGGTATCATAAATTCCTTTAGATTCAAGCAGGATATCTATACACAAGGGCAGCCGAATTTGTGATTCTTCCAAATTTAAGATATAAATATAAAAGGTTGCAATATAACTGTAATCTTCGCAATTCAGTTGAAAGTAATTTCGAATTTGTAGGGATTTCACAAATTCTTTTCGTTGTTTGTTCAGTGTTGCGAACTTTACTTATTGAAAAGTTCTTGTTATTTTCAATATTTTCATTTTTTTATAGACTGCTATTTGAAAATAAACTTCAAGTTCCATGAAAAGTCTTACCATACTTATTATTACATCTTAAAAAACCTACACAAGAAGCAATTCCTTCCTAGTTACATTCGATTTTTAATAACAATATGATTTCCTGTTTCAATATTTCGCAATCTTCTCGTATGATGATGTAATTTTGTCCCCCCTCCTCTGCTCTTTTGCTGATATGTTATATATATATATAATTATAATAATATTGTATTAAATTTTTTCTTGTTCATGCATATTTTTGTATCATTTCCTCTCTATCTCGGTGAACCATTTTGTAGCTCTAAGCTCTCTGTTGGATGTGAGTTCGATCCTCCCGAGTAAATTAATAGCTATAGATTCTCCAACAACGTTTTATAGCGTAGCATTACGTTTCTGCTTCCTTTTAACGTCAGTAAATACTCGAGCACATACAAATCGTACTAGATAAATTATAAAACTAAAATTATAGATTAAAAAAAAAGAAAGAAACCAAGTAGGGTGCGTTTAAGCACAAACAACGCCAAGAAAGAGAAGACAGTAAGTAAAAATTGTAGCTTTGTATATATTTAAAATATTCCCATATTTTTACTTTTTTTATACTTGATAGAATTCAACCAAGATAGAGCCCTCATTTTTTTTTTGTACCAGGGCCTCTAAATACCTGGCTACGCCACTGCCTTCAGGAAATCACTTTTTTTCAAAGAGAGAGGGTTGACGCAATTTTGAAATCAGTAATTTCTTCAATTTTACTTCATTCCTTTAAAACTGAAAACGGTAATTATGACTTTACTTTCGATTTATTTTGTATTTTCCCTTGAGACTTAAAAAAAATGTACAAACATTTTTATCATATTAAAATAGAATCAAAATATACATTTATTATTTGCTTTCCTTTATAAAGGAGGCAGTGAAAATAATGTCCAGCTTAATGAAATCTAATTTAAAAAAATTTTATTTTGTAAATTTTCCGTGTTACATCAGCTAATTTTAATATTTTCGTCTATATTTACATATATATTTCAATGGACTTTTATAGTACTTTTATGTTGATTAATATGCATCAATATTTGTTTTCTTTGCTTGAATACATCTTTCAAAAACACACTTTTCTATGCAAGAACAGTTTTATAAAGTTTAATTATTAGTGTAAACATGAAATTCCAAAAAGTAGTCTTAAGGTAGTACTGGTATTGAAATTTTTTTTCAAGAAACTTCAAAGTTTAATTTCCAGCATTCATATTTTGACACTGATCGCACTTACGTTAAACTATAGAAATAAAAATAAATAAAAAACATCTATAATATTTCTTCATTTTTGAAGGAATGGAAAATGTTAATGCCTGTGTATAAGAAATCTAGTCAGAAACTGGCGGTATCTCTAAATAAATATCTCAGAAACACAACAGGATAAAACGAACAAGCAATTGAACTAGGACCATCAACATCAACAACTGGTTTGGAATTTCATAATGAAAATTTATCTCAAAATGTAAATTCACCAGAATATGATCAAGAAGAAATCACGATTGTACCAATAGAAAACTTAGATGTTGAAGTAGAAAATTCACCCGGTTATAATATATCTCAAACCGAAGATTTTGACTTTGAGTTAAACGATCCAGCTACCTGACATGAAACAATTTCTATAAAACTTAGAGATTATTTAATTGAAATGGCCCTTCCCGCTTGATAACCAGACGTTATCAAGAATTATCTTCCGGGAGATAATTCTGGCAGAAAGTTTTCAGAATCGTTCTATTATAGAATATTACCGAATGGAGAAAAAGTATTTAGAAACTACTTAGTATATTCAAATTCACGAAACGCAGTTTATTGCTCTCTTTCCATGTAAACTATTCAGTGAGAAGCATTCACAGCTTAGAAAGAATGGATGTAATGATTGGGCACATTTAACCCATATTTTGAAAACACATGAAAGCAGTGCATCTCCTCTGAAACATAGTTCAAAATGCAGTGAACTCAAAATGTCTTTGCGTAATTTATGTACCATTGATGCAGCTCAACAAAGACTTTATGGTGCAGAAAAGGTCCACTGGTAATCGGTTATAGAGCGGCTTATTTATTTAATTCAATATTTAGCCCGGCAATACCTTGCATTTAGAGGTTCTTCGAAAGAGTTGTATCATAGTGATAATGGAGATTTTTTGAAGTTGGTTGAAACCATAGCAAAATTTGATCTAATTATCGTTGAACATTTCCACAAAATTCAAACATCTCAAAAAAAGAACATTGCTCATTACTTAGGGGATCAAATTCAGAATGAAATAATAAGCATTATTTCAGAAGGAATTAAAAAGCATTTATTGCATATGATTAAATCGTCAAAATATTACTCATCAATTCTGGATACTACACCTGATATTAGTCATACCGAACAGTTGACTGTTGTAATTCGATTTGCTTATGAGAACGAGGAAACCAATAAAGCCCAAATTGAAGAACATTTTTTTAGGATTTCAATCTGTCGATGACACTACTGGACAGGATCTGTATGAATTTATAAATGGACATTTAAAATCGTTATAACTAAATTTATCAGAATTATGAGGCCAATCTTACAATAATGGTGCTAATATGAGAGGAAAGCACAAAGGATTGCAAAAAAAATTATTGAAAATAATTCAAGAGCACTCTAAATCCCCTGCTCTGCCCATTCTCTAAATTTAGTTGTAAATGATGCAGCTAAAATTTCCTTCGAAACAGTTAATTTCTTCGGAGTAGTGCAGGAGCTTTACAACTACTTTTCTTCATCCGTTAAACGTTGGTCTATTTTGCAACAGTATGTTGAAAATCTAACTTTAAAGCCACTTTCCAACACCAGATAGGAAAGTAGAATTCAAGCTTTAAGACCGTTGAAAAATGATTTGAAGGAATTTTGAAAGCGTTAATAAATATACAAGATGATCAAACAACAGACATGGAATCAAGAAGCCAAGCAAAAAATTTGATTCAGATGGTTTCCTCTTTTAAATTCATTTGTTCCGTTCACATCTGGCACGATATTTTAAATTTAGTAAATGTAGTAAATCAAATAATGCAACATTCTAAATGTGATTTACAAATCGTGACTGACAATTTACAAAATCTTATATCAGAACTAAATAATCGTAGATCAGATGAAGCGTATGAACATGCAATTGCCAATGTAAGTATCGTTGCTGATGATTTTGGGGTGGATACTGATTTTCCACAAAGTCGAAACAGGTTTAAAAAGAAATTATTTCAAGATGAACAAACCGACGAACCAATTAACAATCCAAGACACAAGTTTAAGGTTGAATTTTACAATATAATATTGGACACTGCTATTCCTTCAATTTTAGAAAGTTAGTCAATTAAAAGAACATTAGAATTACTTCAAGGTTCACTATATACCTAATTTAAAAAACTGGAGTTACAATGAAATTTTAAAACATTGCTAAGAATTAGAACGAAAATTAACGGATACTAAAATTACTAATGAAAAGGACATTAAATTTGTTTGAAGAAATAAAACCTTTGCGGATGTTTTACCAAAGATAATGTGTCATCTATGGATGTTTTAAATTATATTTATGAAAACAATCTTATCGATACATTTCCAAATATTGCAATAGCTTTACGGATTTCTTTAACCTTGCCAGTTTCGGCGGCTACTGGAAAACGAAGTTTTTCAAAACTTAAAATCATAAAAAAACTACATGCGATATACTATGGCACTGGAGAGATTATCGGACTTTTCAATTATATCCATAGAGAGCGAAATTTTGGATAAATTAAATATAAAAGAATTTATATGAGCATTATTTGCAGCTGCTAAAGCTAGGAGAATCAATATTTGAATATATTTTCTAATTTTTATATTTTACTTTAAAAGTTTTATATCGTTTTGTTTTTAAAATTTATGAAATAATAAAAAAATAAACAATAAGGCAAACGTGTTTTAATTTTATAATTTTAAAGCTTTTCAGTTCGAAAGTCAAATTTCGAATACTATAAAAGAGTATTTCACATATAATTTGTAGCACTTTATAAAAGTGCAGCAGAACCCCATAAAGGGGCGCCGAATTTCAACTTGAACGAGGGCGCCTAATACCCACACGGTGGCCCTGTATATAATTAATGTAAATAAATGTGTATTAAAAGAATAATGCGATGAATAAATGGGTCATGTGAAAGCCAAATGCTTTGCTAAGTTTTGTATCTTTTAAATAATAATAGAATATATACATACAGATGAAAACTCTTCCGAGTCATATGCATTTAA
>BMAO01021325.1:0-13923 GCA_019973975.1 Trichonephila clavata
CTTTCAAACTGCTACTTTGGATAATAAAATTAATTATGATCATTCTTTTGATTTGCTTCCTTATTTTATAACCATTTTACACTCGCATATCACGTTTCTCACCATTCTGATTTACAGTTTCTTCTTTATTCACATAATTATCAATTATCTTAACTTTTGGACACCAGTGTATATGTATTTAAAAATCAGCAAAAAATGCTGTATTAGTGCAAAAACTAAAAGAAATATTAAAATAACTTTGCGAATTCATTCTTCATCCCTAGTAACATATGCATATTAATGATGGCTTACACTTACTCGCTTTTTTCTCTACAGCCCAGTGGTATAGGTAAATTTCAGCAGAACATTTCTGGCTTAAAAACAATGTTTAAACCTGCAATCTTTGTTCCTAAGTCTAAGAGTTTTTTGTTTTGCTATTGTGGCTAGTTTTTATTGACGTATACTATTAGTCTATACTTATATTTTTTGCTTTGCTTACTTGGATTTTTAACGACTGAAAATATTTTGAAAAGACTGGAAAAGACCAGTGGTTACAAGAAAATTTACAAGAAAAGATGCTACGCGTTAAGGAAAATGTGATTTTCTCACTTGTTTATATAATATGTTAACTAAACAATTTTTTAAAAAAACTTACATTATTTTAAATCATTATTTGGTAAATTAGAAATTATTGATTATTCGAAAAATCTATTTTTTTAATTACTGCTTGCCATTGTCGTGGTCCATCGACCACGGTTGTTGGCTTATCTTTACTCGAATCCCACGAATTGAAAAATGGCTTATTATTCAATTGAAACAATTTTATTGCCTTTATTATTTAATAGACTTAATCAACTTAATTGAGAATGCACTTAAAGAACTAAAACCGAGGAGCAATCAAACTTATTATATTACTATAATATAAAACAGAGCACTTAATATATTATTCTGAGAGCTCTTGTTTCTCACTTGGTTAATTGTTCCTTCTTGCATTAATTATACGACCACCTGTCACTAACAATACGCTTTCTTCTATCTCAATTTTCAACTATCATCTTACCTATTCCACTACCAGCACTTAAATAGAAGTTCTAATTTACATGAGACCATGTCTTCTCTACGGAAAACGTTTTTCAACTGAAATCATAGTTATAAAGATTATTTTACCAAAGAGGATTAGTAGTAGCGCGAAGAGACCCATTACAACATAATTCTTGGGAATTTTTTCCAATGAAAACAATGATCATTTAACAATTTATCTATCGCATTATGATTTACTGCAGTTTTTGTATGTAATATTTTTTGAACCAAAACACATTGAAAATTAAGGGATATAAATATTAAAAAAATACTCTTCTTTGGGAAATTTAATTCATTAGAGCTAATTAATTAATTAACGATATTCAACTGTAAAAATTAAATACATACATTGCTCACTTAAAATAAATAGTCAAATCGTTTTCTGAGGTCTCCATTAACATAGAAAAAATTAAGACACTTACATTTTGAGATTAACTACTTTTTCAAAACAAATTTGGCAATCTTCGCCATCCGAATAAAATGTCAGCTGAAAACGCAATTTCTGCTATAAAACTATTCGCCTTACCTGCTAAAACATTCATCATACAGCCTGCGCTGCCATATATCTTAGAAGAGTGCTTTTAAAAGAATATTCCTGCTTAGTATCATCAGAATATTCGTAAAAGTTGTTATTTTATGTAATTTTAAAGGGAGTGGTATTTATAAGTACCATTGATAATAAAGGGTTATTGTTTTTATGCTTTCTAAGAGAAACATTACATTGGTAAAATTTTGTAGTTGTTTGAGCATACAAAATGCAGTTTTTCCTCAAAAATTAAATTCTTGTAAGAAAACAAAATATACTTTCTGAGAACCTTATTCCCACATAAAGTGAAGAGAGATATACAAGTTATATTTAAACTTCATACACAGATATTGTTCAGTTACCGGCTTTTATGCTCTCACACACACACACACATGTGGTTACTTATTAAACACGTCTTCTGATTCCCTAACAAGGTGATCGCTAATGAAGTGCATGCTTACTTATCTTCGGAACTGAGTTCTCTGTATCGGTTTAAATGTGGTGTGAAGGAAACACAGATCGCATGTCAACGCTTTGATATTGCATGAAAGGATACAAATTGTGAATTCGCAGATGTCAGAGACAGATGCTCCAGTTATTCATCATTTAAACAATTATTAGCGCTTTGATACTGCTTTGATACTTTGATACTGAATGAAAATAACAAACAATTTATATTTAGATATATAAGTGAAATTTTTATATTTGCTATTCTATGCAAAAATTTTAGCATTTCGTTATAAAAGTGTATTCATATTTTCTTAACGAAATACCCTGTTATTAAAACATTTATTTGGAGATTTGAAATAATAAATCATTAATAACACTCTACAAAATGTTTTATGCATATAAAAATGATATTTTAAAAAGTACTATTTTTTACCCTAACATCGTGGACTTTTTCAAAAATTGACAAATTTTTAATGATTTAATTTTATGGCCCCTTAAATTACCAAGTTTTTTTTTTGCCATTCACTAGATCAAAAAATACAAGTCTTTTAGTAGAAGCAGATGCTATGACTTTAAACAAGATGCCTAACTTTAAAATGCGTTTTACTCCAACTGTATTTTTTAGAAGATGCCTAAACGGGGACAGCTATTGCTCAACAAGTTTTGAAAATAATTAACTAAAATTTTGTGTGCATGTTCTGTATAAAAGTTGAAGTATTTTAACCTTCAGATTTATCACCCACTGTTTTATTACAAAATTTACAGCCATTTATGTGAATATAATTATTGTTTTGTAAGCAATTTCATCGAAAAACTGTAATAAAGTACCTCAGTTTTTTTTTTTTGTTTTTTTTTTGAAATTTTAAAATATATTTTATCTTAAAAGTTATTCAAAAAACGAATGATAAAATAACAAAAAAAAAATAACAAATTGTAAATTTTTTTATAAATTTTTTGTACTGAGTGGGTTTTGCTTATGCAATTTTTGTAAATTGTTACCTATTTTACATATTTTAGTAATAATAATTTCTTTTTATCTTTTTAATCTTAACATTTTTTTTCCAAAAATGTTCTAATTAAATCTAAAAACCACAAAAATGTCTCCATTTTTTTTTTAAAAATTGTCGCCAGCAGTCGGATACCTTAATATAAATTCAATACAAACTGTAACTTTTCTAAAAATGTGTCACACTCTATGTGGTATGGGCAATCGATTGATCATGGTGATAAACCCGTGTCATGAGTTCACTCCTTGCAAAACTGTAGACCACTCGTAAGTAGGGGACGATGCTCGTTTTATCGATCATGGCTTACAAGCCTCACGTTGGTGTGGTATGGAAGCTTGGGAAGTTGAGTGTCAAGTAAAGTGTTGTTCTCGTCATTTGACCCAGGCTCAAAATATGAGGTCCAATTTGCTTCAGCCTGTGACGTTAGTGCAAAATATTAATTTAAATCACACACTCTGCAGCCTCTATTCATCGTCATTTTCAATCCTGGAATCGTAAGCTAATCTTTCTTTTTTGTTAAGTTTTCGCAATGGATTTTCATAGTCCTAAACGTAGAATTTTTTATAACGAAATTTGAAATCTAATGCAGCATTGCTTAAACTGTGGGTGCATCCTCTGTTCTAGGGGCGGTTCAGTCGATAATTTTCAATTCCTAATCGTAAGCTAATCTTTCTTTTTTGTTAAGTTTTCGCAATGGATTTTCATAGTCTAACGTAGAATTTTTTAACGAAATTTAATTATGATTGTTAATGTGGGGTCTTTCTAGGGGGTGATAATCTACAAGGAGACGAACATATCAAAAAATAAAAAAAATTAATCGAAATAAATAATTTTCTGAACGAGGAATAAAAGAAAAAAAAAATGCAGCAGTTAAACTGTGGCATCTTTCTAAGGGGGCGTGATAATCCTACAAGGAGAGCGCAAGCATATCAAAAAGTCGAAAAAAATATTAATTTACTGAAGGAGGCATATTAAAAAGTAAAATACATATTTACACTGATATAATACACTTATAAGTGTGTTAGTTCTGCACAATCATCCAATACTAAGTTAAGTACAAGCTTAATACTTATTAGTGACCCCATGGACATGTCATATACAAAATTGTATACACAATTTTATTCTCTTCTTGATATTTTGTACGGTTCATAATTAAAGTGGTATCGCAGCTTTAGAATATCATAGTGCATTGTTATTGTACTCAATACATTTTTATTTTATTTAGGTTGGCGGAAAGAAAATTATGTTTAAAAATAATGTCCCAAATATTGAAAGTTTGAGAAGCACTGATGTAATATGTTTTTTATTCCAAGCTCTGTCATAACGTTCTTTAGAACGTTTGAGATTATTTGAGAGGACTCAAAATGCGCGCACGCGTATTGTTAGTATTAATTTCATATATTGTGATGTTCGAAAGTGATATTTTGTTTTAATTGCTATAAAACACGAAAGAAGAATTCTCGTATTCCTGACACTAAAAGAATTCGTAATAATGTTTCGGAATATTGTTTTTTTATTATTATTTTTATGAAAACTGATATAAAGTTCGATCTTTAAAAAAATTGCCATAGTTTATCTGTAAAGAAGTGGATAAGTTGCATAAACAGTTCAAATGTCAAAATTTGTATCTGTTACTCCAATGAAACTATTTGAAACCTGCATGTTGGCAATATATATTATTTTGGAAATTTTAAAGTAAATTAACTATTTATATTTTATTCTAATAAATTTGAACTTTCTGATTTCTTAAAAATGTCTTTAAAATACCAAAAATAATTAACTCTGAAAAACAAAATGAGGAATTCCTTTTTTTTTAAAAAAAATTTTGATGAAAATTATAGTTGAACATTGGGCCGCGAATATTGAAAGTTTGAGAAGCATTATATTACACCAAGTCTGGTTCCAAAAGGAACTTCTTCAGTCGTGCCCCCCCCCGTCCTTGTTAGTTTGACAGTGCGCATGTTTTAAGCTATTAGCGTGTGTTTTAAGCTTTGAGATATGTAAGAAAATATATTTTCAATAATTGAAGGTTCAGGTAATGAATGCGAGTCCTTTACGTGTTTACAATAATCATAAATATTTACGCTTTCTTTTTTACATATCCTAAAAATTTTTATGAAGAAGGTGATTCATATAGTTAATTTTTTATTTGAAGAATAATTGATTATATAAAATGCTCATATACATTGTGGTTTAATAAGTAAAACATCAAAAAAGCCAAAAGTGGACGTAGAAAAATATCTGCTGAATGCAAAATATAACTACCTTGTGTTATTCGAATAATAAAAATCAGTCAGATAAGCAACATAAAGGTCAGCAGAGTGCACACGATTGCGATGTTTCCTAAGTTTTACAATGCTAACATCTATTTAAAACCTCAATCTAAAGAAGATCATTCTAAGCTCTTGTTGAAAAATCAAAAGTTATAAATTGGTATTCATATCTATAACGAAGATAATATCAAGAATATAAGAATATTATTTTTAATTAAATAAGCTGGAAAAAAATCCTTACTTTTTAAACGTATGGAGATTTGACATAAAATTGATTGCATAATTTAACAGTTATTGGTAAAATGCATTGGCAATTGTTCTTTCAAAAAACATGATAATTATCATTCTAGTTCTACCCTCTTAGTAAATTTTTAAAAAATGCGCATTATCTCTTTTTATAAATATTATATTAATTATTAACAATGTGCCCTTTTAGCTGATAAGTGTATATTTCTACTGGTTGGTTAAACCAGAAGCTTATCGTATGTTAAAAGGATTCTCAAAATATCCATAACTCATTTATAATAATAATAATATAATCCCTTTTATAACTAAATTTATATGTAAGGTTTACAATAAAATATAATTAAAATATTTTAACATTAAGCCCATTAGAGCTTAGTCTGCCTGCCCTTAAGACAGCGCATTATAAATATAATATTTAGTAGACGTGTAACGAAGTATAGAATACTGAACAATAACTGGAATAAAATAATCAGATTAAACTCCAACGCGAAACGCGTACTGACAAGACACTGTATATTATTAAATTTATATGTAGATACTTTTTTCGGTTTTTATACTTAATGGCAATTAATCTTATAGTTGATTATTGTTATTTTTGTAGTTTAATTTATGAAATTGGGTAGTATTCTACGAAAATATTTCTGATTTTTACGCTAAATTGATCAACATGATTTGCAATATTACTTTTCCACCATCGTGATTTATATATATATATATATATATATTATTATATATAGATGGCGCCTTTATTCTTAGTATGCTGTGTTTTTTTTTGTTTTTTTAATGCATTGATCAGTACATTTGGAATCTGTATACATCGGTAAGATTAGAGTTTCTTTGCTCATTTACATTATTGTTAATTATGGTTATATTCATTATTACCTCTTGCAAATATTTTGTTATACATATTTATATTATCTATTCTTCCGGATTCTATGGTAATTTAATATTGCAATTTCTATTCTATTGCTGTTATTTCACCACGTGGGTTTTAGGCTTTTGCTTAGTTTATACTGGGAGCTATTATGTAGAAACAATTTTTGCTGCAGGAGAAGGTTGAGATCTCACATACAATGTTTAATCCTGTTTCATTGTCCTAACCATGACAGCTCGAGAAATCATAATAATTTCCCCTCTAGCTACATTTTTTTTGTTTGTCATGGTTCCATGTTCTTGTTCTTCCGGTCTGATTTAGGATGCTTGGATTTATTAGTCTTCTTTTGAATTATATTGACTGCTATATATATATATATTTATTATATATATATATTTATATGTGCCACATCATTGAAAATTTCTAATTAAGTATTGGAAATTTTTTCTTACTTTTTGATGATATCCGTTTATAGCTTACTAATTAGAACTACTAAACAAGACCACTGAGTGACCAGTAATTTAAAAAAAAAGCAAAATTAGAAAATTAGGTAACAACTTCTATTAAATTATATCTACTTAATTTGTCTGTAACAATTGTTTGAGACAGTTCTAAAGTAAAAAATGGATTAAAATACAAGTTTCATGAAGAAACTGGTAGTAGGAAGAAGCGGCTGTTGACTTAATAGTGAATCAAATTACTGTTTAATATAGTTTTTCAGCAGTTCGTTATGATTGTTGCGTGTACAAAAGTATTTATTTTTGCAAGACGCAAAGTCTATTAATTTAAAATGCTGCAATTTTTGTAAATATTTGGTATCCAAAAATTATCCAGAGTGTTATCCGGAAACGTTACATATACATAACTTCATATAGCGACAGTTGTTCTTTAAAGAATGTGTCCCTAAAATATCAAATATGGTAGATTTACACTATAATGTTTCCGGAAAAAAGATCAGTTAAATATTCAAAGTGCAATCTATTTCTCTCTTTTTCTTTTTTTTTTTTTTTTATATAAAATTTAAAGACTTAGGATTATTTGCGTTTTTAGGTTAAGTTCAAAATATTATTCTCATCAACCCAAATAATGATTTCTTCTATGTTCAACTAATTAGAACGTAATACAATTTTTTTTTTAAAATTAGTATTAATGTTAATCTTGGAACAGCATTTAAAATGAATATTTCTCCATATAGTGATAGATTAATAAGAAACCACTAATAAATATGAAATTTCCATTGAATATTCCTTAACAGGTCATTAAAAATACAGCAGGAAGGTAAACAAATGATAAAATTCAACTGATTATATGTATACAGCGCAGTAGAAAGAAAACATGATTAGGGATTTGAAGGTCATATGGGAATACACAATATCCAAAATTGGTAGACACAACTACCACCTCTAGCACATAAAATGTTTCTACCTCGGTTAGAAATCGAGATAAAATATGTTTGGATAAGACATACGATACGAAAAAATCATTAGAAACATTTCATGCCTGAGCTCCATTTAAGCAATCGTATTGTTTGGAGAACAATGTTGACGGAGTCTTTCACGAACGTATAAGACCAGTCTCCAGCACACACACATACATAACCATGATTGACCTATTTTAATATACAGACAGAACAGGAGATCCTGCTAACGACGGGAATAACCAAACAGCTATTGTGTCGAGATAAATCATGCTACAGCGGGAATGATGTGATATTGCGTTATGAGGCTGATTAATAATGTTTCGAATGTCATTATTTCTTGTTAAGTCACATCCATCGCTCTTAAGATCTGAAAAATGTAACTCTCTTGACTATTTAGATTACTGACGACGCGATCAAGAGGTGTTCGTATCATGCACCTAATGACTATTCATACCATTATTTCAAGTATAGGCTGCAGCGATCAACTGCTTATTGTCGCAAGTACGAAGAAGGTGTTGTCGAGTCATTTCTTTGAATCTAAAAGTTACTGAAAACCCACTATGAAGAAGGAATGCTGCACGTTATATCTTTTGAAGCATAAAATGCCTAAAATAACATGGTATGGTAAATTGAAGAAGATATGTTAGTTAAGATGTTGCACGTAGTTCAAAATATTAAGGTCTGTGTGAGAATAACCGTCTATTGCTTCGGAGTATGAATTAAATAAAAACGAAATGAAATTATAAGGATATCGAATGCAAACAGGCTATGTAGGCTCGTTACGATTATGATGCTGCTGCCTGCATAACCAGAACTCGACTGTAAAAGAAAGAAGAAAAAAACCGTCATAGGGCAGTGCTTCCCAAACTTTCAATATTTGCGAACCAATTTTCAATTATAAATTACCTCGTGTCATCCCCCATCCATTCCCTTATAAAATAAAAACTTATTTAAAACTTATTATAAATTACAATCTTAATTATAAACCATATAAATGATCAATGCAAGTATTAAATTTTATGTATGCCACTTTTAATTAATATAGATATTTTAAGTAATTTACTTTTAAGTGATAGGATATTATGTTACTTGTTATGTTCTGAATTTTTAAATTGGAATAGTTTGCTATAAATATTTTATTTTTATAATCTCAGGATGAATTATGTTTTGCTTTTTTTCATTAAATTTATATATTTTTTTAAAATCTTTTGTCTTCGATATTCTCGTGCTCCATAAGTAGATTTATCACGCCCCAAAAAGGAGGCACGACCTATAGTTTGAGAAAAGTAGCATAATATTTGCCAAGCATATAAGTGGCCGCAGTAGCCAAGTGGTCAAGGTATCGGATCATGGCTAGCATGTCATGAGTTCGATCCCAGTACCACTGAAGACCCGCCGTGTAAGGGAGCGATGCACGTTAAATCTGTCGAGAGCTCAAACTTCCTACCGTTGGTGTGGTGTGGTAGTTAGGAGAGGGGGTGCCAGCCAGGTGTCGTCCGCGTCACTTGACCATGGTTCAGGATTACGCGATCCGTCGCCAAAAGCCCTCGTGCAGCTGAATAGTGCGACGTTAATATTCACTCACGCCAAGCAGACAATTTATGTTTCTGTAGACAACTCCGCACTAAGTGGTTGCTTGTCGCTTTGCAAACAAGCTTAGTTCGTCACAAAATATGCATTACTCTGCAAACTCGACTTCAAAACATGTCTCTTATGGAATGTTAATCGTTTGTAACCATTTAGATCCTACAGGCATTCATTTGGTCACACCTGCTTTGATTGATTCCCTATGATCATGGTATAACTTGGATTTCATTCAAGACGAGTAGTAAAATTTTTGAAATATAGGTCTAAATAGGTCATTCTAAATATGTCTAGACTCTACCACTATTGAAATCCAAAAGGTGATGATAGTCATTTATCCACCTTATACGAAACATAACATAGACTTCTCAATAATGAAAGAAATAACGCTCGAATGCTTTTTTGCAAATGATTTTTGTCTCTACTTGATACTTCATTTTATACAAAGTTTGAGATGTTGCTTTCTTCTCCCACTTCGTTTGCGCTGAAGTATTACAATATATGCTCAAATATCGGCTTTGAACACGTGATTGGCATTTGTACAAACCTTGTAAATCAGCAAATTTTGGGACCCGTTCTTTATTGACGATGCACACCCGTATACATCACCATACAAATATTTTTAAGCATTATTCAAATTTCTGCTCTAGCTATCCGGCACTTTGCCTTATCTCCAATTCATATTAACAGGCAAAAAGCCTCATAAATATTAAGGCCAATTATCAACATCAAGCTGCATTGTAAATGTCATTTTTTTTAAAAAAAATTCTCACGGTGATGTATCATTTAAATTTACACAAGTAGCATATGATATTAACAAAACTTTTTTTCACAGGGTGTTGTATATTCAGAATAACTCAATTGATCTAATATGTCTGAGCTTTTAAAAAAGTTATACAGGATGCTGAAAAGGAGGCTTCTGTCGGCCTCTCGTTAAAGTTATAGACCTCCACACCATGGCACAACAAGTAAGAGTGTATACCTCTGTAAAAAAGACTGTAACAAATTCCGACGACTGGGTTTGGAATCTCCATACGCGGATTCAATGTTCACTTGCTCCAAAATTTGGTAAATTGAATGTGATTCGTCACTTACCATAATCCACGAGTTGTCACCTGTCCCCTTCTCTGATTATTTCATGATATTGTAAGGCTTTTTTAAGGTTATTTTTATGTAAGTCCTAGTAATAAGCTTACAATTGAATTGAAATTATCAACTCCTCCTCTTTGTCTCTTAACTTAACAAAAAAGAATGTATTTCAGTTACTAAAGATAATTACTTTTTTTATACAATTTACGTCCCTATTGCACAAGTCCATGTTCTTAAGTAGTTGTCTACTTAACCCATAAACTGCGAAGGTACAATATTACGCTAGTCTCTCACAAATTCCTTCGTTTCTTGCAAATACACACGTAGTTATGCGGTTTATTGGTGGTAATCTAATTGCATAAATAATTAAATCATTCTTTGAAATAAATAACCTCTTTAAAAACAATGCTAATGTCATCGTTACACTTCAAAACTTTTAAGTAGTTTTATTGATAGCTACTACTAATTTATACAATGCAGAATAACGCACTTCACAGAAGAGCATTGGTTGAACGAGGCGCTTATATGTACCCGCGGCAGTTAAGTGCTTAAGAGAAGAAATATGTCCAAGACTTAGTTCAAAAATGTGACTTGTGTTTCTTTCAAACGTTTCTTTAAACCTCTTTCCCTCTCCCAGTAACTTCATTTTCCCCAAACCCATTCTTAGCGAATCCATGTTCTATAAAAGAAGCATGTTTTCCAAATTTCAAATATATGGATGCTATGGTTGAAAAATGGAAATTAAGGTCCATACCAACTTCCCCCCCCCACAACCCTCCTTAAGAGTCTATTTTTTGAAAAAACCCTTCCTAGAGAATCGCTACTGAACGAAAGGAACTTGCTTACCGAATTTCCAAGACTGTAGGTATAAAAGGTTTGAAGATGATGTGATGAGTGTGTGAGTCCCTTAGAGAGCTTATCAGTATGCATTCTGCCATAATGACGTATTACTACACTACTCTAAGCGACTCTACAGCAGTAAACAATAATGATGGTTCTTATAAATACCGTTGTTAATGAAATTTACCAAAGTATTGAGACTAAGATACATTATAGGTTATGTAATATAAGTCGTAGAACGTTCAATGATGGTCAAAGATGTCATTGTTATAGTTCGGAACTAGAGCGCAATCGTGCGTTCTTACCATACATTCATACATCTTGGTATTTTACAGTTTTCATTTTACGAGTGAGCTCTTTTGCAGCAATTGTCGCTGACAGCCCTTTTGTGCAGCCCGGTGTGGAGGGTACAAATAACAACCTTTTGACTCGGGATAAGATTTTTATTTATTTTGATTATTTACCAATGTTTGAAGACGTCCAATTCTGAATAAGTGATTTGACAGCCATGCTATAAAATATATGGTTGTGTGTCCAGGTAATAGTAGCAAAAACAAAAACGGGTAAGCCATCTGCAAATGTTATAATGCGAGGTAAAATTGGGCACTGTGACCAAATTTAACTTTGTTTTATCTTGAAGATTAGTCTAATAATCTGTATGTATGGTATAAATAAATTTGTGTGTATCCCTTTAAGGGGAGCTTAGTTTCTTGGACGTTTCTTGTGGCTTTTTTCTTTCTTTTTTTCATAAAATGACAAATAGGATACTTACAAAAGGAGATGTAAGACAACTTATTTTATATTTGTAAAAAATCTAAAAAAAGGATTTGACAGAGGAAAGCCTTTTTTAAGAACATTTCATTATTAGATGAATTTTTTTCCCGCATTGACAAAAAAACTGCTCATTGTACGCCACTGACTGAAGCCACAGTACAGCTGCTATAATTTTTCCCGATGAAGTAATTTTATAATAGTGTATATTTAGAAATATTCGACGTCCAATTGTGTGTGATGATGTTCCCTAATTGTCGCAACTGTGTGTGCATAATAAAATATTTCCTTCTTTCAAACTTTATGACGATTATTCACTATTGGATTGCACACATTAGAGGAATTTTATTCTTTCTATTTCTTCTGCCATTTCCGGAGCCCATTTTAGCTCATTTTGCACAAGGAACTAGTGGCTGAGATAGGAAATCGCCGAAGTTATTCGGACGTGTTCCTACTACTAACTAGCATAACGATGACGTTTATTATTATTATTATTTGATAAAACTAGTTTACGGAGAAAATAACATAACATCTGAATGAGACATTGACCATTTTAGATGTAAGATATTCTAGAAAAGCCTAAATAGTTCTGGAACTGTTTGTACTGATACATAATTACTTAAAATTACTTGTATTTGGAACAATATTATGGATTATAATAAATCTTCTCCGCGATTTATTTTCCAGTTTTTATTTATCACATCTGTTTGTCAATGATTTGTTAATTGTTTTCCTAAAGTTTAGAGCTTTGAAAAGAAATACAAGACACTTAACGTACATAGCATATACATATTTCTTCGATGTTAGAAATTTTATAGAAACAACTCCGAGTTTTAATATCACAAAGTTGGTTCACTTCTTATACTATTTCTAAACTAAATGGGTAATTCTGTAAGCATAACAAATAAATTATATTCAATAAATATTAACAATAAAGTATGCATATATAGTAATACTGAAGCATTTTGTCTGAGTTCAGATATAAGAGGTGATAATTTTTAAAAGAAGAATTCTTATTGCATTAAAAATTACTTTTAATACTCCATTTTTTAGCTTTGTACTAATGTTAATACACCGTATTTATTCTAAACTAAGCAGCACTATTTATTCGATGTTAATACTACTGAAAATTAGGCGTGGCTTTCAATCTAAAGGGGGTAGAGTTTTTGGAAGGCAAAACATTAACATATATGCTACTAAAGGTTACAGCAATTATAAGTTCATGTATGTGTTTAAATGGTTCTAAAACTGGTACAATAAATTAAAAACTTTCTTCGTCTTAGTTCCCCGTTTAAATTTCTAAAATTGCACACATAAAATGGATATCGATAAATCATTTCACACTATCTGTTTTATTTTTTCGCAAAAACTTGTTGAGAATTTGGGTATGGCATAGATTCGAATAAATGCGGAATTTGTATTTTTTGAATTTTAGATTTTCGATGGATTCTCTTAATCGTTTTTCTTGATGTAAATAATTATATAAGTTTCATAATTTTGCTAAATAGAAAAAAAATATTCCTACTAATAATTGATATTTTTTTCAGAAAATAAGGATGCCAGAATAATATTAAGTATTAGTTACCTTAATGGTCGTAGTCTACATCCGTATACACTACAAGTAACAACTCTTTAGACACATAATTAATATGTAGATATATTTTCGTTTTAGTTATTAATATTTTCTAATACCATATATATATTTTTAAATTTTCATTTATGTTATAGTTTATAAAGGTGGCATGAGTTTTAATCTACTAAACTTGTTTTTGTTGTTAGTTATA
>BMAO01021326.1:0-20519 GCA_019973975.1 Trichonephila clavata
CGTGATAGACGGTATGCCGGTAAAAGCTGCCTTCCAGAGTGCGTTATCGAACGAAATATTGGTCTAACACCCGGACTTATGGTTTGAGGTGCGATTTCGTATCATGGACGATCGAATTTGCTACGAATTGAGGGTAATCTCAATAGCAACAGGTACGTCCGTGAAGTGCTACAGCCCGAAGGCATTTCCTTTATTCAAGACATCCCTGGAGCTATCTTTCAGCAGAATAATGCACGCCCACATGTTCCTAAGACTGTTCGAGACTTCTGTTCAACCTAACACATGCAACTTCTTCCTAGGCATGATTATTCGAAGGATATGTCTCCTATTGAGCACGTGTGGGATTTGATTGGTTGGCGTCTCGCTTGTGATCCACGTCCTGCAACTTCAAAAGATGAACTTTTGCTGCACGTAGAAGCAATATGGAATTATCTTCCTAAGCTGACCTTGAAAATTTGTTTGATTCCATGCCGCGTCGTATAAATGCACATTTTTCAGCGCATGGGGGCTACACCAAATACTGATTTTTGACACTTAATATGTTTTTTGTTTTTGCTTTGAAAATTTCGTCATTTATTTGTGCTAATACAGGTTGTTTGTGCAGTAAACTTAATTTAATTCTCATGATTCCTTCATGCTGTTGCATTTTTTACAAACAGCAGTTTATATATATACGATCAAAATTTCTCTAAAGAGAGAGATAAATAAACATAATTAAAACTGAAAAGAAATGAAAATGCAAGATAACCAGACAACAGAATTTAAAAGGAAATACGTAATATATATATATATATATATATATATATATATATATATTAAATATATATATACGTAAAATAGTTGCGAGGGATGTAGGAATTGATTGTGATGTAAGAGAAATGAAAAATTGTTCAGAAAATGATTACCATTCTTCAATTTGAATTTCAATTTTTAGTTGGTTTTTTCCTTTTGTACAACCATTTCAAAGATTGGTGCATGATCTTTGGTGTTTTATGGATCAGTTATATTGCGCACTTAGTTGTTTTAGATTTTTAACATTTTTCTGTTATATCTTTCACAATGTAATGGTGGAAATCTCATTTTTTGGGTATTTGTAAAAATGAATTTAATACCGTATTCTATACATGTTAAGGCAGCAATTTGTGAAAAAAAAATTTGTATTTTTTTGAACTCATCACAGGGTGAGTTCCCTTGAAATAATTATCTGGTTTTGGAATTAAATTAAGATTACGTGTGTGCGTTGGGTGTGTGTGTGTGTGTGTGTGTGTGTGGCGTGCGTGCGTGTGCGTGCGATTCCGAGAGAGCCCCAAAACTAAAATTCAAAATTGTTTTATTTGTTTATGCGTGTGTGACTAATTAAGAAATTAATGTATTGCACTGTAGATTTAATTAAATCAGCACCCACATTAAAATAGGTCTTTCAAAGTTTATACAATAATTGTAACTTAAAAGATACCTCTAAAAGTTATTAAATAAAAATTGTAATAATTTAGAAATAATGTAGACGAATGGAGAATCAGTGGATATAAATTCACCTAATCTAGAATATATGATAATGTCAGTTTCGGCTTTATTAGGAATAAAAAGCCCACAATTGAAACTTTAAAACTTATTTCACATTTAGAGTTTTCTATTTCATTATGAATTGTGCTTTCTTTGCCTATAAGTGTACAAGTGGAGAAAAGAGTTTTTAAAATCTAAAATTAATAAAATAAATTTCCTATATTTTTTTTCAATTCCGTAGCTTTTAAAGATAAATTAAATAGTTTTGATTTTGCTGAGGATCACGAATCAGCAAAACAAATTGATTTCAAGGAATTGATCAGAACATTTTCAGAATTAAAAGGCAGAAAAAAAAACTCACTTGTGACTATTAACCACAGATAACACAATATATATATATATTTTTGTTTATGTATGTCAACACAATTTATATATTTTAATATTTTAATAATAATATTTTACTCTAGAGAGAGAGGCGGCATTTTACATTTTTTCGGGGCGGCAAAATTGCTCTCTCTATATATAAAAAGCCAGCTCTGTATATATATATAAAGAGAAAGGGAGCCATATATATATATGGCAAAAATTGGGCTTTGACGAAGCAATTAAGATTTTAGATTACTTATTACGCTTATTTCTTAGTGACATTCATGAGTAAGAATAAGAATATTAGTCCCAATTTATTCCTGGCAATATAGTTAACTTATAATGCTTAGATAAATTTTGTATGTCAAAACTGATGGCAGACATGTCAATCAATAATTTAATAAAAAATCATTTTGATAAAAATTACTATGAAAGTAAAAGGTAATGGTGAGATATATATAGAAATTCTCGACTTCTTTTGAAACGATTTCTCTTATTTTAACAATAGTATTTATAATACAAATAGAAGTGAAAATGAATAAAGAAATTCAATCTAAAATACCCAATTCAAACAAATTCCAGAACGACACCCAACAAAAGAAAGGAAACAGATATCTGAACTCTGAATTACTTCAAAGGACCCTTAGAATTTCTTTGTGAACTCCGTCATGCAAATTGAATTCTAAAAATTCACTATTCACCTCAAAAGCATCCTCAGTGGGAAAAAATACTTGTCGAGAAAAGCTTTTATGAAAATTTATTCTTCCAGTTTGGTAGAGAGTCTCTTAATAGCATTGCCCAAAATAAGATTAGGACCATGCATATCGTACCATGACATACAGTGTTCTGAATAGACATTACCATACTTTGTAACAGTGAGAGCATCACTAAGGGGTAGGCACGAACTTTTACCAAATTCTAGCCAACCCTTCCCCCCTAACGTGACATATTCCGACCCATTAAATAACTCCAGTATTTCACGATCTAGAGCAGCACATATAAAAGCTATATATATCTTGTTTGGGTAACGTTTCCTGTTTCTGCTTTTTATGTGAATAGGAGTTAGTGGAGAGAAAGTCACGAAACTCTTAAAATGGGAAAAACTGTAATATATTTTGGGGTTATATTTTAGAAGAATATGAATCAAACTATCTGTTTTTCTTTATTTACAATATACATAAATGCATATATAGAGATATCGATAGAGAGAGATATGTGTAATATAATACGCAATACTTATAATTATGTATATTTTCATCAAATTTATATTTAGTTTTCGAATTAATTGTAAAAAATTAATTTTGAAAACAAATAAATGAAACAACAGTGATATGAGACTTTTTAATCGAAACTAAGACATCTATAACATTTTCAAATAGATTCATATTAATAACTTATATATTACATATGTTACATTAAGGAATATATACTATGCTACATAATAATTCAAGAATTTTATCATATTAAATTCAAAAAATTTGTGAGAAAATGAAACAAACCACAGAGGGTTGAACGCAAAGTAAAGAAACTTAACAAATAGAAAAAAAAACTGAACAAAGACTGATGTTTATTTTAAAATGATATTCGTAACTAAAAGCGAGAATAATATAATTTCAGTAGATAATAGAACCACTGGCGGGAAATATATAAAGCAACACATTTAGGTGAATGGGGCCTAGCATTATGGCTCTCCATTTCCCATCAACCATTAGGGACATTTCATCTTTTGGACTCTACGATAGCAAAGCATACATCCAATCACGTCCCAAACTTGTTCTATTGGTGGTAGATCAAAAGAGAAAGGTAGACATGGAGATATCTATAAAATTTGCTAAGCACTTTGCTACATTCAGTGTGGCTTTGCATTAACTTGCTAGTAAAAAGGAATTTAAACCCTCTGAAGAAAGGAGAACTTAACACATCATTCATGTATCGTTGAGTAGCCATAGCAGAGCCGGTTAATGTTTATTTTGGGCCCTGGGAGCAGAAGATCTGAAGGCCCTCTTGGCACAGTGAGGATCGAAATTTATAACCAGAAAATCTGGTTAAGTCCATCTCCTCCGGGCCCCGGGATGACCAACCCAAGCGCCCAAAAGATAAACCGACATTAAATCATAGGGTATGAATGCGAATTACATGTGTCCTACTATCTTATTCTATGACGTCCCAAACTGCCAGTTACCATAGGAAAAATAAAAGCGTGATTCATATTAAAACATGCACTCATGTCATTCCATCATCTAAATCGCTTTAGCCATGCAGCAATGCAAAATAAGTTGTTTGTATTTTTAAACCTATCACAATTTGCTTAACGAATGCTGTTAATTCTAGCTCAATAGCAACCAATCGACAAATAATCCTTCTGTTACAACTAGAAACTTCAAGGGTATCTTGCACATGCTGCAAAATGGTGGTAGAAGGGCGGCTTCAAAGTTTTTCACCACGACTAGTTTTCTTTTATTTGTTGACCTACGCTTAGACTCTTCGAACTTTCCAAATTTCCTTGTTCCCCCCTTATATAATAATAATGTATTGAATTCAAAAATAATGCATTTGGTGCTAAAGCTACAATACGAACTTAATTTTAAACCGTACAAATTAACAAGATAAGTATTAATTTTGTATATGTTACATTTAAATAATATATATTTTAGACAAATTACTTTTCTATTACGATATTTATTGTTATTTTTTCCCTTTTGCTAGTTTTTAAATTGGAGCAGATTGTAAAATGACATTTAATTAAAGATATATTTCCTTCATCATTCGTTTCTAAAAGTAGAAATGGCATTAAAAATAGACTATGGTCTATGTTGCTCTCTATCATATCCAGCCCATCTAGCATTCTCGTGAACGTCTGCATGAGTTTGGGCAACTTATCGGACAACTGGGCAAAACATGTAAGAATCCTGTACCTCGTTCAATTCCAATTAGTCTTGGTAGAGTCGATACTTCTACAGCTACTGAATCTACCTTGAATGTACATTTTATAATTTACGCTTTAGTTGTAATTCATAGTATTAAGTATTAACGGCAGTAGATTAACAAAAACATAGAATATATTTTTAAGTCGTAAGCGAAAATTCGATGATAATAAAGCATCAGCAAGTGATTCGATTTACCACTAATAAAGTAAATTGAGATGAAAAGCCCCTGTTACTTATTCAAAAATATATTGGTAGCAGACAATATGAAACCTAATAAACTTAAAAGACCTTTGGAAACGCTTCATGGTGAGTATATTAACAAGCCTCGAGAATTCTTTGAATGAAAATTAAAATCATATGAAAAACAAATTGCATTTAAAAAAACGTTTTCTGTAAATGAAAAAGCTTTACTTACATCTTACAAAATATCACACAAAATAGCCAGATGTAAAAAGTCTTTATACTATTGGCGAGGCTGGCTTATTTTGCCAGCAGCAATTGATATCGTAGATATCATGCTTGGAGACAATTTTTCCAGAGTTGCAGTCTATAGACTGCAACTCTTTGGCAAAATCAACTGTAATTTTAAGCCTCGCATTTATAATTAATGTTAAATAATGAAAAATAATGTAAACTTCCGATGAAAAATAATTGTTATTTTTTAATATTTAAAGCAAGAAGATTTCAAATAGTTTTAATCTGGGAGCAGGCGGGCACTCGATACAAACTTTAATGGTCGTGCGGGGTTACTCATTCACCTCAATCCTGTTTTTATAATTATTTTTATTATATATGATAAAAATCACAATTATAGTGAATAATTTAATTAAGAGAAGATATACTTACCTACTTTCAAGGACTTTTTATTTTTTCTTTGATAATTTGAAAAAAATCCAATAAAACTGAACTTAAATGATTCAAATCTGAATGAACTTATTAAAAGACAAATATAACACTAATATTATAGGAATATTATTTGCAAACAAAAATGTCATACTTTGTTCAAGTTATTGTAGTTTTAATGTCTTTTGATCATCGACAAATAGCATTTTAAACTTTTCTTGCTTCTGTCTTTTTGACAGGGTGAAGTTTGTTATGTGGTACACTTATTTCTTCATATTTTTCTTGATGGAGTTCTTCAAGTAGAAATTTAAAATGTTCTTTCCGTTTCATGTTTATCGCTTTTCTCAAATTTACTTTCGCTATCTTGACTAAAATGCATTATTTTAGCAGGTTCTTACCTTGCTTGATCCGTTTCAACTTCCGTCAATAGAGATCACAGATGTCCATTTCTTTTTTTTATATATATTCTGCTCATTTACATTTATCGCAGGGGGGAAATGTATCATGCTCATAGAAAATATTTCGGAACAAAAGAGGTTACGCGGGGAACTGGGTCAAAACAAGAACCTTAAGATTGTAAATAAGTGTTTGCCACTCCCAAAAAAGAGAGAGAGATGTTACAAATAAATTTTAGTCCCTTTGAAGATTGTCATATACGAGGATACTATCAAGTTCGTTGGTAAAAAATAAACAGTTTTCCAGGAGTTATAACGATTTCGTAACCCAGGGTTGCTTTGGACGTCTCGCGAACATCCCAGGGTTAAAAGCATAAAAAACTTAAAAATATGAATGTTAGTTCTAAAAACGATCTGTGTAAAACATTTTTCATTATGCTTTATGTGTTTCATAATATTCATAAAAAATAAACCGTGGCGAAATAATCCTTTAATCATCTGTGCTTTTCAAAGAATCATAAAACTCTTTCACATTGAATAAAGCGCAACAGAAATACTTTATTTAAAACTTCCCTAAATGAAATTGATGAATTTTTTATCTTCCTACAATTTTTGTCTTGTTTCGGTTTTGTTTTTTTCTCTGAAAGAGTAGTATTTTAAATTTAAAAAGAAAAACATTTAAAAAATCTCTCATATCTCTCGTGGGATTACAGAAAATCAAACAAAATGGGTTTTTTTATTTGGTTATAGGATCAAAGATAGCTTGAAGTGGGAGATGGCGTAATATTGGTATAGATGATATATATATAAATTATATCAGTGTAAATGTGTATTTTTTACTGTCAGAAATTTTTTTGCTTCAATTTTTCCAGTAAATTAATTTTTTTGAAACTTTTATTTTCGATATGCTTGCGCCCCTTCCCCTTGTAATGTTACCACGCCCCCTGGGGGGGGGGCACCTCACAGTTTGAGAAGCGCTGTTTTAGCCTAGTGTGTACGGTGGAGATGTCTAGGTGGGTATCAACTTACCTTCTCAATACATTCGTATGCCCTGTGTAAATCATCTGTTTGTAGGAGCTGTTATCGTTAGGATTGGCCTGCAATTCCTTGAAATTACATTGCTTCTTTAAGTTAAAAAATATTCCATAATTTTTTCCCATTAACATTAAGGATGCTGCCTATTTTTAAGTCCTCTTTTCTTATTTCTTAACGTGTGTCGGAAAGTTGCCCATTTTGCCTCATTTACATCAATGGGTGAAATGGGCCCTACCCAGAATAATTTACATAGTTTTCTACCCAATTCTTGATATTGAATTCTCGGTACCCTTTGTGTATTAGCTTTGAACAATTTTTTGTCTTTTAATATTAAAAAGGAATTTAATATCTTTCTTCATAATTGATTTACATCATTTGAAAGAATTTTTACTTAACGAACATAGTTAAGGAATAAATGAATAAATACTTAAAAAGAATGAAAAAAGTTCAGACATAGTATATATAATAGCACTGTGTCTCAAAAAGTGAATATCCTGCTGAAGGCAAAGTCAATTCAAGAAGTGAAGAAATGAAAAGTTATTTACATAAATCAAAAATACCAAAATTAATCGAAATAGATTATAATTTCAATAACTTTCAGTATTTCTTACATATCGCCGATAGTATAAAGAAAATAATAGTATAAAGAATAGAATATAGCTAATAGTATAAAGAAAAAGAATGACATTTTTAAATGATCAACAATTTTAACTTTTAATTGAATTGTAATGTCTAACCCTTAGTCCAAGAAAATACATATCTAAAAAATACTATACAACACAATTGTTATTTTTAAGTGAAAAAAAGCAAAAAATACATTCTTTCAATTCAAAAAAAAATATTCTACCAAAAGAAGGGATTTCTGTTACATACAATTGTATAGATTTTCAATAACTTTCCTTTTTAGATCCAATTCAAATAGAGCAAAAATTCCAATATCTTATAAAACAGGAAATTCTGCCCTTTTACACTATATCTGTATACTCATTTTTATTGAAACTCTAACTGTTCTTTTATTGTCTGCATAAATTTAGCTACAAGCATGTTAGAAAAAAGTATTCATAAGAAAAAACATAATTAAAAAAAAAGATAACTCCGTCTCAATACTCCGTACTTTGTCTTAACAAGTGTTTGTACGTATATTTATATTTTAAAAAAAATGTTTAACGTATGATCTAATTCATTGAGAATGCATGAATAATTTGACGGCGTACGAGCGTGTTGTAAAAGTGACTTATTTAAAAAATATAATGGGTTTTATATAAAAAAATGCAAATATTTCATGAGATTTTAAAAAAGAAAAGGGTTTCTTAGGTATTCCAATAAACTAATTGATCGACACAAATTATTTGAAGTAGAAAACCTTATTATGTATTGCTTACACTATAACAGTAAAATTGATGTCATTTTATATACATATGTTAAAATAAAATGCATTATTTTTTCTATCTAAGAAATTGCTTATTAAATTGAGATTTATTTAATATTTAATGTTATTTTAAATAAACTATTTTTAAAGTCTAATAGATAAAATGTACGGAATTTCATTTAATGTTTAATAAATTAATAATGTTGATGAAAATGTGGTGGTAATCTTCCTTCCTTTATTTATTAATTTAAAATCAGGCTTTTCCTTAGAAATGGCATCTGGGTTTCGAGATTAACTAATTATAAAAATAGGTCTATGCATTGATTACTAAGTCTACTGGAATTTATCCATCCGGTACTACATTCGTTTTAATCCTTAATAGATTCACTTCCAATTAGGCTTTTAGATATTTTTTTCCATCAAGAAAAACAAAAAAATCACATATCGCCATTAATAGTTATTTTAAACATTCATAAATTTAATTTACAAGAGGTCGAATAAAAACATACTTAAGCTCTGCACTTTTTTATATTAAACAAAAAAATAGAGAATGATATATTGTATATTAAATACATGTATAATGTTCATAGCACGTAAAATAAATTATTAAACTCGTATTGAAATGACAAAAATATTTTATTATTAGTGTAGTATAAGTATTATTTCATTTTATTATTTTTACAATAAATTTAATTATTTTTTCTTTTAACAGTTCCAACAAGTTTTACTTATTCTATATTATACTCGTATAGTTTCTTTGAATATTATTTATTTAGTTTGAAAGAATTGGTACATTATATATACATATATAGTACAATAAATAAAAATAATGTAATAAGTGAGCAAGTTATATTACTACAAGTCCAAAAAAGATTGACATTGGATTCCAAGAAACATAATAATTGAAGATACAGAAAGAGTCTTTGAACTAAAATGGAGACCTATTATGATTTTTAAAGCTGTTGCTGAATTAGGCTAGCGAATTAAGGTTAAGCTGCTTTATGGTATCACTTTTTATCCGGGACTGAAAACCCTACTAGATATCTTCCAAAAATTCTAAATGCCTCTGTCCAAAGTTAGCTGACATGGAAAATCCTGAAGGTGGGAGGAATGTCCGTTTTCTGACCCCACTTGCCATGAGGAGAAAAAGTTACAGAAGAAAATAAGAGAAAACATATGAAATTTCCCGGTTTAACATACACACCCACCTTGAAACCTTCAAGGTTCAACACGTAAGAAAACTAACATTAACCTATACAGTACAAAAAAGTAAATAAGATACATTAAATGTAATACCAGATTCACAATACTTTGGAAAAAAATTTCAAAATATAATTCAGACAAAAAATTAATCCCGGGATTAGTTATTTTAATCCCAGGATACCGAGATTTGAAAAAAACCACCGGGATCATGGGGCTGCAGACTCTACTTTTCAATATAGGAGTTATAAAGCTTCTTTTCATAGGAGCTTTTTTTTTTGGAGTTGTTCTAGATTCTCTAACAATTGCAAATTCTACAGTTTTCTAGGACACAATTTTATATTATTTTAGCTTCTTAATATTAAACATGTTATTATTCTGTTCTGTTGATTGTCGTTTTTACGGATAAGTCAAGTTCATTTAAAAAAAATTCTCATGCAAATAGTATAATAGCAAAAGAGTGCTGTGCAGTCTAATTTAAAAAATGATCGTGTTCTTACACTGCGAACAAAGGAAAATATTGACATTGATAATTGTACTTGTTCATACTAAAAGTATTGCTGTATACTACTATATGTTTTGTAGATTTAGCTTGAAATTTGTCAAATCCAAATATAAAAGCGTTCCTTTACGCGAATAAATCGAGTAGTATTTTCTCTTCCTAATTCAGTTAAACTTCTTTCTCCGTTTGTCTTATCTAAGATTCATTTTTGCTGTACTTCTTAAAACCTGAGAGTTTTTAAATATTGTAATTAAATAAAAAATAAATTTCTGGAGCTATCTCTCTTTTTGGAGCTCTTGGATTACTTAAGATAGTTATGAATAAGAATAGTAGTCATTAAATTTAATTTAATATTTCACTAAACAAAACTACAAAAAATAGTCTAGGCGAACGTTTCCATTATTTGCTGTTTGAAGAAACTTCCTCAACTATTTCCATTCTTAACAAAGTTAAGTAAATGTCGCATTAGTGTAAAATTTATAATTATTATACAATTAATATTCAATGCAATAAATTATATATTTCTTTGAATATTTCCAGTATGGTTTCTTAAAACAGCAAGTTACAAATGTAGTAGCACAATTATATATTAATAAGAATATGGTTTCTGGACGATGCAAAAAGAAAAGCGTAGTTTTCTTTTTTATTACTTTTTCTATCTGAAAATACTTTAAATATCACTGCAAAATTTGCATTGTAATAAAAGAAAAAACAACGTGAAGGTAAAACTTAAACATTTTTTTTTTCAAGAACACACAAATAATAATCTGAATTCACACTTTAAAAATAAAATTTATACATTAACGAAATGTTTGCCAAAGACTGTTGAAGGGAATGCCATCAATTTTTAATCACATTAATAATTATCTAAAATAATGAGAATAATACAACTTAAATATTACTTTTTACGATAGCATACAATGTTAGAGGGAGAGTGTATGTCTCACAGCAACGTTAATCGACACAAATTATTAAAATCTCTCATTACTTAAATTTTAACGTGCAATTTCTCAACAAGTACATGTTTCACCCTATCTATACCCTAATATTGTTTAAGGAAGCTAGTTCTTGCCCCAAGTCAATGAATTACAGTGCTGCTATAACTGTATTAATAGTAACTGCAATAATTCAGCGTTTAAGATCACGTCTTGAAGAAAACTACAAGATCTTAAATTGTATTTGACCATCAATGTCCACTGGTTTCATTAAATTGGAAGCAATAAAAAGACTTATTTACTAACTCAGATTCACTCCTTGTTATTTCTGCGTGGTTTAAAGTAATAAGAGACATCTAAAACAGTTAACGAATAATTTTAGATTATTGCTAGCGCATCACATATAAAAATCTAATGATCATCCTAAACTAAACTCAGTGGCGCAAAAACCCATGAGGGTCAACTGTGCATACCTCAGTGTTCGTGACCTTTGAGTGCTAAGGTGCATGAGCAGATGTTTGGATCAGGAGGTCTGTCTGAAGCAAAAACCCCCGTGTTTTGTCTCCAAGCAAACTTGGTATTCATTTATTGACACACTGACGAGATAAAAGGATGTTGAATAATCTTCTTAGTGCTCTTAAATATACAGTGTATTCCTAGGCTTAGGTTCATATTTTACATTTGAGAGAATACAACCAAACCAGTACAAAACTTTTGAATCCATGTCCGGAAGAATTGAAGTGGTAAAATGCTAGAATGAGGTACATAGAGGTGCTGATAGTGAAATAGAAAATGAGAGAATAAAAAGTATACAGAAGTCTAAAAATATCAGAATATGGAGGAGTAGTTTCAGATTATTTTATTCCTGAATTTAAAAAATGCAGAAACAAAATGGTACGTATCTGTGCTTTCTAGACGACCATTAAAGTAAAAGATGGCAGTTTGCCAAATTTCTGTTTTTAACCAAAGTTAAGTATCTCTTTTTTTCTTTTTTTGCTTGGCTAAGACTTTGACACATGCATTCAAATTAAGGTCCACATTTTTCAACGGTCGCCATTTCTAAGTACAATAGACGTTCTTGAACCATCAAAGTCCGCAAGTTATATGTCACTCTTTTCTAAAACAATATCAGACGTTTAACGGGTTTAAACAAGTGTTACTGGTCTGGACACAATGGATACAAGAGAAGTTAAAACAATTTCAAAAGCTTGACAAGGTTCAGAAATACAATCACGAAATGGATGATACCCTTTGCACAAACTTTATAACTCAATTTAAAATACTGTTTTTATTTAGTTTCTTTCTTAGAGATTTTTACTTAGTTTCTTTCTCTCGATTGTTATACATAAAGCATCGTTATCAATCACAGACACTTCACTCACATCTGAACAAGTTTCTTTGGTAAGGTCATTACAAATCAAGTTGTTCTTCATTCGAAAGATCAATAATGTTTCCATTTAACAGAAAAGTTAGTTGCCTATTTGAAACGTGATTTTATATTTTAAAGGAAGTTGATTAGTTGTAAAGGAATGTAAAAAAAACATACAATCTTAAAATAATTCAAGTTTGGAGTAAATAACTTTCTATTAAGTTTCAGTGTAACTTTTTTATCACTTTTGACGACAGTTTATCTCTCATAGCTATGGTTTTTACAAAACGTACGTACTTCAAAAATAAAAAAATCTTCAATTTGCTTTAATTTCTATAACCTCAGTTACAGATTTAACTACTCTTTTAGTATTTACACTACTTCGTGAACCAACACATCTGGGTTGGGTTTATATTTCAAAAGAATGCTTGCTTTTACAGCCACTTAGTGATAAAATTTCAAACCCAAAGCTCCTATAACCGATTTTAAGTCATGCACAGATTCATATTTTCTACCAAATATTGTATCACTTAGTGCTTTGAGAAGAAAATCATTACTTTTATCATTGACTGAACAAGCTAAATTATTTACTTTTTCAAACGTTGCATGACATTTGACAGACGCATCAATTATAGAATACATTTTTTATAATACTGAAAACAGTGAAGACTAAAATAATATTCTTAAATGCAACGTAAAAAGGAAAATTAAAACAATTGATGTAACAATGTCTATATTTGGCATGTCATTGTTTCCTGTTAATTCTTGCAGCTGCACCTTTGAAAATATCTCTCAGTATTCCTACTCCACCGTAACAATGAATAATTATCTTTCTAGGATCTATCCCACATTTCTTGAAATAAAAAGAAACAATCTCTATAAAGTAGCACAATTAATTAAATAGGCTCAACTGCATTAGAGCTGTGAATATTTCGCTATCTTGCATCATGAGACTCCACTCGCTAAAAGTCAATGTGTTGTGACTTTACTGCATTTTCTATTATCGGTCCTTACTTTTAAGAGGAAAATCGTGAAAATGTGTCTGTGGCCAATCCCGTTACTGCTGACAGGTATGCCGATATGTTAAAGGGCGTCGTGTTTCTACTACAGCGGCAAAGACAATAGTGATGAAGAATGGTGTGTTTCCGCACATAGGACTTAAGGAACATCGAACGTTGCAGCTGCATTCCTTTGTCTGCTAAGTCATTAAATCTCAATCCTTGTGACTTTTGATTGTGAGGATTCCTCAAAAGTGTTGTTTATTAAAGACATGTCCGCTATATTGTATTTTCGAAAGATTAAATAACGTTACAGGCGAGACAAATAAGTTATAATATATTGCAAAACAACGTAGAATGTATCATCCGATGTATGTCGCTCTTGAAACATCACAATAGTGATCCCATTGAACCTCATTTATAAGTAACAAAACTTTGCAGTTGTATAATAAAACTGATATGTGCTGTTTCGTTTGGCAGTTATTCATTCCTTATTTATTTTAATAAACTTGCAGCTCCACCATTTCCACTGGTGGTGAGTTTTGAAACTTTCTTTTAAATATAGAAACCATATTGTTTACTATGCACGCCGTGAAATTCGGTTGTGTTTCTTCCAATATTTGATGCGCTAAGGCTTTGAGTACCTCACTTTATTTTATAATTACAAACTCAGTAGCGCAACAGCCCATGATGGCCAGGGCCTACTTTGTCAATCCCAGTATACGTGACCACTGGGCGCTGAGGTGCATGAGAAGATGTCCCGATCAGTGGTCAGTATGAAGCAAGACCTCAAATGTTTACGTCCCCAAGCAAGCATGGTACTCATTTTGTCGACCCACCATTTTATTTTATGCTCACAATATATATAATTTCATTATGTGTACAGAGATTTTAAAGCCGTATTTAAATTTTTAAGCCTGATTCCCTGTTTATTTTTATATTTGAAATACTCCACACTTTGAACTCAAATTGATAAGAAAACATCATATATTTTTAGCTTGTAATGGATTCTCCTCTTACAATTAATGAATTATTAAGTTGTCTAGAAATTCAGCCACTATGTCATTGTATAAAGAAGGCATTCATGAAAAATTTTCAAAAAAAGTATTTAAAAAAAAGAAATTATTCTAAAATTTTTAACTGATACAACTGAATTCCTCTTCAAATAACAAACGTCTTCAACTTGTACAATACCATTGTTTAAAACACTCCGATGTGTAATTACAATTACTTCATGTCAATACTTTTTCTTCGAAAAGTTTACAAAAATAAAACGATTTGTTTTGATTAACAAACAGTATTTTTTCAAAAAGCATAAAAAAATAATTAATTTGCAAAATTTTCAAAAATGTATCTCTCTAAATTTCGGTTTTTTTCTTACTAAACTTATTACTAATCATTGTTTTTTCACTCTCCTTTTGAATAATTAATTGAAAATCAATGTTCTATATCTACTTTCTAATAGGGAAAGTACAAAATAAGTGTCAATAATGTTTACGTATTTTGACATTAATTACACCTTATTAATTAGCTTTTCCTGGAAAGTAAAACTGGCATCAGCTATAACTTCTGTTGTGCATAACTTTATTCAAAGCGCTTAATATAAAAATCAATACTTTTCAATTTAATGTATTTTTAAGAAGAAAACACACAAAGGACTATATTGTGATTTTATTTTTCTCATTGATTTTCTCATCATTCCCGAATATAATAACCACTTCATTGTTTCAAGGTACTACGAATCATTTAAGCATCAGAAAATGTAAAAACAACTGATAAAACTTTTTTAAACTATTGTTTAGACTTTGGTTTCTATTATTGACTTTTTTGTTACTTCTATTTTTCTACCTTCTGTAAATGACTCCAGTTATTAAAAGTTTCGGTTTTTAAAGAGATTTACTTACTAACACTCACTTATTGAGCTTTTATATCTCTTATAATGCACATACATATGAGTAATAAGTATTAAGTCTTACATATATATTGCTAATATTAATATTATATTATTAATGTCATAATTATAAATAATTTATTTCCTTTTTTTTTTTCTGAATGATCTCTATGCTGAATAATTTTAAGAAAATTTATATATAAAATATTAATTATGCTTAGTATTTTATTAAAAGCTTAAATAATAACATTATGAAAGAATGAAATTTAGAATTCATTCGACAGAATGCAGTGAAAATCGCTTAACATGAAACTAAGGGTTTGACATATATTTTTCGTGTTAAAATAATTTTGTGTTAAAGGATATTACAAAAAGACGTATATTCAACAAAATTACGTTTATTAGAGCACTTTTATTTAGAGATTATTAGAGAATATTTTACTAGACGTATTAAAAATCCAATGATGAAAAGACATTCAAATGAACTTAACCCGTTACCGCCCAGTGATCTATTTATAGATCACCTCCCACTCAGAACTCCCAGTAAAAACGATATCTTTTAATCACTTCCTATTGTCATTGGCTGGTTTCCTTACACATGTGACCATAACCTCAAACGAGATTTGAAGCATTCTTTCCCACAACAGTCCAGCTTCTAGCGTCTGATTTTCACCACTTTGAAGCTTCGAAGTGCAGTTTTAAATTTTGTATCCAACAGGAAAAAAATTTAAAGTAAGTTATACTTTTTTCATGAGTTTTACATTTTCAATACCTCTTTAATTATTCTGGCTTATTTATATTAGAAAAATAACTTTTTTTTTATTATTAAAATGTAAGTTTAAACATGCTGATCTATAAATAAATCGCTGGGCGTTAGTGGTAACTAATATCATTTTTTACCCGTTTCATTTCTTTCAGAATGTCTCGGCGTAAAGTGTTTCAGACCACCGAAGAAGCATTAGAATATATGTTTTCTAAGGAAATAGAGTCTGATATAATTGCTTTACCGCCTGATGTGGATGAGTTAACTGACGAAGAGTATTTTGATGATGATGAAATGAGTACTCCATCGGTAAAAGATCTGTCAGGTAATGTACAAATTTGTGTACGCATGGAAGAAATATAAAAAGTATAAAAGACATCCGAAGATATATTGCCGTTGCATACCTCAGACGGGGAACAAATTCTAAGAAAAGGCATTTAAAGACCTCAGATGATGTCATCAAGATCAAACGTAATAGACTGTCCGTTTAGATAGAAAAGACCATTATAGGGAAAAGACAAAACCAAAGAAGATAACACTTTCAAAAATGTATGGGTAGACCTCTTACATTTTGTACAAAATGTTATGTAACTCTTGGTCAAATGTTTTCCATTATATCACAACTTTTACAAATTGGCTGTATAAAATTGTAACTAAGTAAGTTTAGATCAGTAAAATAGTATTTTCTCTTTGAGAACTCATTAGTTGTTTTTAAATTCACAAAAGTTACATTCCCTCCCCTAAATTTGTAATTTTTTAAATATAAAACCACAGGAAAGTTACTTGGTCTTTTACTAGCATAAGCGCTCAGCGATCTATTTATAGATCACCTATTATCTCAGCTGCTAATTACGGAAAATGGATACAACTTCATAATTACTCTATTTATGATAGATAAAATGTAATTTAAAAATATTTTTCAAAAATTTCGATTTTAAAGTAATTTGGGCGTTAACGGGTTAAGGAGTCTAAGGACTCTTAAATGGCACATTTTTCAATTTTTTGAAAAAAATATATGTTAAAGCCTCAACATTTCTGAGCATTTTGATACCAAAATGTTGTTGATACTGTAAAAACTTCCGAAGTTAATGAGAAATAACTAGAGAAATTTAAACAAAATCCCTATCTCTTTCGTATCTTTAACTTCATTTTTCTCAAAACAACAAATTTTAGCTTGCGCGCAGAAATTCCCAGAAACTATTTATGAGATCGATTTGAAATTTCATACACGTGTTCAAAATATGGCTCTTCATAACTTATACTTCAATTTTCAAAAAAAAAATTATAATTTTTTTTATTTGAATTTGAATTTATTGTTTTCTTAAAATTTTAAAATTTTCGTTGTAATTGTATTTAAAAAATATTTTTTTTTCTCTAAATTTTTTAAAAGTTTGTATAACTTTGAAAGTGAACATTTTTATACCAAGTAAAGTTAATTTTGTAAATTTTGACCAATTTTGTACTTCAGAGTTTTTCGCGCTGTAAAATACTAATTTTAAAAATTTTGAAAAATTGTCCAATTTTTATTTCCTTATAAATTTTAAAAATTTTTCTCAAATTCTCCGGAAATCTGAGAACGAATGTAAATATATGTCATTATCATGTGATAAAAATTTCAAATGATTGTTTTGCTTTATTGCTAAGTTACATTGGTTTCAAGAAGGATATTTTTTTCGAGTGTACAAATATTTGTTAAGGGTCCTGAGACCCCTTAATGAAATTTAATACAAAATTTTTCAATTTTTTCCAAAACAAAACATTAATATTGAGTTTTTGAAAAATAATCTGATGTTTTTCTTCGTATTGTTTTTTGGCATCAAATTGTCAACCAATTGCGCAATGTTGTCATTTTTTTTTTCATTTCAGCAATGGAATATGAGTCTAAATAATTGCGCAGATTTTTCCTGATGCTCTTCATTTCGGATGACTTGGAAACAGAGGCTACATAATTCATTTCATTTTCGGCACCTGATATTTTTTGAGCTTTAAACAAACTCTAAATGTCTTTGTCTACCATAATAGGAGCTGTACACACATTGCCATCATTACTGCAACGAATACTTTCGATGATACGTTAGGAAAGTCTAATAATAGAAACTTTCTCAAACATTTCATTAAGTGTCTGTCGTTTTCCGTATTTTGTTCATTCCCAGAAGAGAAATCTTTGCATGTTAAGAAATTTTCGTTTCGTGTTAAGAGAAGAAAATACATGAAAATACATAGTAGTTTGTCGGGACCATTGTATTATTTCGTGTTAACCGATATTTTATCTCAAGCATTTTCACGTTAAACGTATTATACTGCACTTAAACTACTTTTCTATAATTTTATGACTCATAATAGATATTAATAAACGAAAATTTTGAAAATATTCATTATTGGCGGAAGTAAATATATAAAAGGTATGTAACTAGAAAATTATATATAAATTACAATATAAAATTACTATTAACTTATTATTATTACTTTTATGAATACTTTCTTAGGTTTTTGCTGCATTTCTATTAACATTTGTTTTATTAGCAACTGAAACATATACTTTGGAAGAGATTAATAATTTGAATTTTTTTTAATTATGTAAGTAAGGCTATATCTTTGTGAAATATTGTGCAATTTTTTCAACCATTTATAATATAAGTTATCAGAAAATGAATGTAAGAATACCTCATTCAGTATGGTTAATTGGTTCCTCTTAAGTACCGCATTGAGACATTATTTGTATAAGAAATAAATAGTTAATTTCTTTCAAATTTCGTTTAAACCAAAATATTTGTTTATTTATCTAACTTTAATGGAATGTAATAAGAGTGGGGTGGGAGAATATATGTAATGGTACCCTTTATTACTTAGTGTTTACATAAACAAAAATTGGCAGTTATAGAGAGTGCCGATAGAAGTGAAAACTTAGAGAACTTTTGGTATTAAAATTTGAAATTTCATAATGTTTGAATTAAAATTATCAACATCAATCTGGTTTTCACATGTATTGACACTCCTAGCAATAACTAAATGTATATGTTTATATGGTTTTTTATTATTCACATATATTACGGGCTGTACAAGATCATGACAAAATATAAATACAATTCAATGGAAATAACAATTAATATACAATCATATTATTTATGGATAGTATTTGTATTTACTTAAATTTCAATGTACTTGATTTTTAACATTATTTTAATGGTTTGCATCATTGCCATCATTAATTTCAACAATACTTAGACTTTTTGTACTTTTAATTATTTCATTTTGTTCTAAAAAAGATACCAATAGGCTTATGGTAACTAAAGTAAGAAAGGAAAATGTTTGATTCAAATTTATCTAAGTATCGCGTATAAACCGTATCGATCGTCGTTTAATATTTTGTAGCAATCAATTTTCGGTCATTGGGTATATTTAAATTAAGTGTTTCATTTAGAAATTCAATTGGTGGTAGATTTTTATCATCTGCAAAGATAATATTGAAGTATCCACTTAAAATCGTCGGTACATTATCATATTTTTCGCCAAATTTTTATCGAGTATTTCCGAACCTTCTTTTGTATAAATCATCAAATTTTCGAATAAAAATTGTTGTATCTGTCTCATAGATTTTCCAGGTGAAATATAAACGGCAACCATTACTATGTATTGCCCATTCTCGGAATCGCAACGAGCAACGCATATTTCGCCTATATCAGAAACATTATGACCAATGCTTCTAGTGAATTTAGTATGTATGTCCATATGTGAAGTAATGAAGTGTGACGTATCTTGAGTATTGTGTTAAATAACTAAGCCTGATGCTGGAACTTCGGGTCTTTTATAACTTAACAACATTTGAAATTCGGAATATCAAGTGGTTCTTCGTTTTTCATACGAATTTCTGACAGAAGCAGAACATTTGACTTTTTTACAATCTCATAATTTTTTAGGTCAGCTGTATGCGCATGCAAACTTTGACAATTGAATGAAAATATCGATAATCCTTTCTTGTTGGAGATGAAGTCTAGAAAAGTTTTGGTGACCGTTTGTAGTGTATTGTTTTGTAACCTTTTCAATTCTAACGTTAGATTCTCTCGAGGACTTGTTGATATTTTATGTTTAACTGTTTCTGAAGCATTTAGAGGTGTTGCAATCCAAAATTTTCAGCTGCTGCTAATATTTTCTTAAATAACTAAAAATAAACATTGAATCCTCGTCACTCTTGTTAAAGATACGTATATTAATTCTCTAGGATGTTTGTCATCGTATTCGTAGACAATGGCATAATAAGTACATCCCTGTGATTTGTGAATAGTCATTGCCAAAGCAGAAATAAGGGGAAAATGCTAAGAATCTTAGCAAATATGAAAAACGGATATTTAAAATAACCCTAATTCCCTGACAATATTTTTTCGTAATTTTCTAATAATAAAATCGAATAATACAAAATTATAGA
>BMAO01021326.1:20766-74714 GCA_019973975.1 Trichonephila clavata
TTTTAATTTCAAAATCCACGATAAAATTAAGATTGAACAACTATAAGTCTGTTTTATAACGGTAGTAAGAAAACGTCTAAATCCACTGTGAAATACTAATCCGGATTGCGTGATGCATTGCAGAGGTCAAGTATTAGAAAATAAATAATACAAAATTTTTAAACGCCAAAATAAATATGAAGATTTAAAATAATTGTTAAAAAATTCATACGCCAAAATAAATGCTAGAATTTAAAATAATTTTCTGTTATTTATTTTTTATCTTAAAAATATTAGTATATTTATTTAGTACTCACTATTGTACTGGAAACGATTCTTCAATTAAACGATTCAAATAATAATCAAACAAAAACACTATTTTAATAATGCACAGTATATACTCTTTAAACATTTGACTAAATCCATTCAATTTCACTTATAAGGTATACACAGCACTATACGTCAGCTGTATAGCTGCTGATATTCTGCTATAAGCATATCGGTGACGCGAACGCACGAGATTTCCCCATCCAAGGCAAACAGCACACTGCGCATGCGCCAATCAGGTACCATGCGCCAATCGTCGGTGATGCGAACCCGTAAGATTTTCCCTACAAAAAAGTGCCCAAATCCGCTAAAGAAGTTTTCTTTCAAAAAAGGGGAAATATTTTTCCTTTTTTTTTTTTTTTTTTTTTTTTTTTTTTTTTTTTTTTTTTTTTACTGGGAATTTGGCATATTTGTATTTCTTGTATTTTTCTTGGTATATCATACGATAACACAGAATATCATTTTCTGGTTTTCACTCTGCTACGTAACACCAATTTTCATCTGAATTATTTTTTTAATCAATCAACGGGTTCTTTGAATAACATCGAATGATTCTTCAAGGTTATTCAATGTGAAGTTTTTCTCTGTTTGCACGTTTTCTTCGACTTCTTCATAAGCTTATTCGTCTGCTGTGCTGATGAAAAATTAGTCATCAAGAAAGACTTGAGTAAGCTTAAATACACTCCATGGTATGGGCAGAATCCAGTAACAGGAAGCTTAAATAATGTTCTAGTTTCACAGCATCTGCTGTCTTTGTATTTGCTTTGAGATTTTTTTTTAGACTCTAGGTAGACTCCTTGTGTTCCGACAAGTTTTACACAAGATTTACAAGCGTAAGTCAATACTCAATCTATACTAGTACAAAGTTTCAAGTAGAGGGATACAGGCATAAATGGAAATCAAAAGGGAAAAAAGAATAGATGCAAATACAATATATATAGAACAAAATACAAGATTGCTCACATGCAAGAAACAGAGACGTTCAGTAATTAAGATTATACAACGGTGAACGTTTGGGAACGCATGTGTGATCATAATAAGATTTACAAAATACAAATACATAAAGCCTAAGTACACAAAACTTCTTATTTTCATATACACACAAACATATTTATATATAAATGCAAATGCACACATATACACTGCTGGCCAACGTAAATGCAACACCGTGAAGGAAGCACGCAAATAACATGAAATTTACAACATGCATTAGCGGAGGGGAGATATGCAAATGATTAGAATTTCAGCGCAGCACACATCACGCACGCCTGTGGCGCCACCTCAAAACGTTATTTAAGGCTGGAGATTTCGACGATTTCAAGTTCGACAATTGTGTTTTTCTCTTGTGGTTTTTTTCAAAAAACGATCAGTTATGTCTCATAGAAAACAGCGATCAGCTTTTGATCAAGTATCCGAGTTCGACAGAGGAAGGATAGTGGCCTACCGAGATTGCGGATTATCTTTCACAAAAATCGGTAGTCGCGCGTGTTGGACGAAACCAAACAACTGTAATGCGGATATGTGACCGTTGTATGCATGAGGGTACGATGGACTGACATGGTCAATCGCATCCAACTCAGTGCACCCCTCAGAGAGGATGCTGAACAGCTGCGTTATGCACCGCCACCCTGGTCCTGCACCGGGTATTATGGTATGGCGCGGTATTGGATATCACCCTCGCACACGTCTAGTACGCATTGCAGGTACTTTAAAGAGCCAGCGCTACATCTCAGACGTCTTGGAGCCAGTTGTCCTTCCTTACCTTCAGGGCTTGGCCACAGCCATATTTCAGCAGAATAATGCGCGACCACACGTAGCACGCATTGTCCAAAGGGTCTTCGTCAATCACCAGGTCTCCAGATCTTTCGCCGATAGAAAACATGTGGTCCATGGTTGCTCAACGATTGACCCAGATTACACCCCCAGTCTCCACACCAGATCAACTTTGGCAACGTGTGGAAACTGCTTGGTCTGTTGTACCCCAAGAGCACATCCAAAGTCTCTTTGAATCAATGCCGAGGCGTGTGTCAGCGGTGATCTCTAACAATGGCGGCTACTCTGGCTACTGATTCTGGCAGGAACCACACTTCACAAAAGTCTATAAATTTAATCATTTGATACTTTGTCAACAGGTTATCTACAAAATAAATTTTCTTGTGCTATATCTTGTCTTCCTTGGTGTTACATGTACGGTGGCCAACAGTGTACATTCACGTACAGTAAATGTTAGCAACCACAAAAAAAATAAAACCTAAATAATACGGGAATAAATGCTAGTAATATATGCACAAAACCATGTAAAAGAAGATTTGCTCTGAACAAAGGCAGAGAAAAGAGGCCATGTTATATTGTTTTTTTAGGCAATTCATGAGAGTACGTCGTTTGGAAGTGAATTTAGTACAAGCAAGTATCAGATGATTCACATCCCGGACTGTGTTACTGGAGCAAGAACACTAGTCAGTAGGAGACAAATTGAAGCTTTTCAAACAGACTTTAAAGTTTCAAAGCCCTTTTTGAAACTGGGTAAGTCTAAAATTAGGATGAAAATGCTTAGCCTTTAAACATATCTGAACAGAAGGGATAATTTGCTTGATAAAGTGCGAATTATTTGATATTTTATATAAAATATTCTATTCAGAAATAATTTCTTCCTTAAAAACATTTTTATAATATGGTTTCGGAATTATCATAGGAATAAAATTGCTTAATTGTGTCGCTTCTTTTGCAAACCAGTCAGCAAGTTCATTGCCATAGATCCCCGTATAGCCTCGAATAAAAGAAAAGAAAACTTGCACACTTCTGTTTGGAAGAAAATTGAGATTAATTTGCGTTTTAACAATCAGTTGATTTTGAGAATTAATTTTATTTAAGGCATACAAAGATGAAAGAGAATCACTGCAAATTAAGGAATTTGATGAAAGGCTGTCTTTATTACAGATCCAAAACCTGCTTGAGCTATGCAAAGTAAATCAGCCTCAAACACACTACATTCATCTCGTATTCTAAATTGGCGATTTCAATTTTTATAAAATCTTGGAAGACAACAAATGTAAGGCCAAACGTACTGTTGATTTTGCTACCATCTGTAAAGCAGAGAACAGGAAAATTGTCTTCAACATTTTTTACAATAATTAACCAATTTAAGGGGAAATCGTTCAGAAGGATGAAGGAACTCAGAAAATCCCTGGGAACCATCTAGACTCCTATTGGTACAGTTCTTTATTGCACTCTTGAATTCCTTATTTCGGATTATAAAGACGCCAATAGACGGAATGCCCGAAATACCAAACACAGCTTCATAGGATATTTTTCGACACCCAGAACTAACTCTGAGAAGTATTCATCGTTGAATTTTTCGCAAAAGTCGACAATTTATTTTCTTCTTCAAGGCAGAGTCCCAGATTCGTGAACCGTAACAGATAAATGGAACAATGCATTGTTTATAAATGAGGGATGAGACATTGGACTTGAGCTCAAAGCTATTTCTGGCAACTCTATTAAGACCTAGCAAAATTTTTTCACATTCATTTGAAAGATGCAAAATATGTTGTCTCCAACAGAATTTAATATCAAGGACAATACCAAGATATTTTAGTTCCTTTACACAATCAAGGGGAATCCCATTTTGGGTGAGGTTACTAGTGAGTGCGTTGTTTTTCTCTTCTCTAAGATCATAACTTTTGACTTGTCAGCATAAAACTCTAAATTATAATTTTTTGTCCAGGTTGATACAAAGTCAAGGATAAGCTGCGCTTGTCTGCTTACATAATTGATTGTTTTTTTTTTAAATTAAAGCCATAAAACTCCTTAACCCAATGAAGTAAAATATACTTTCCCGCTATTTTTATATTATTTTTTCCTTCACTTCATTCCACGCATGTCCGATATTCTTAATAGTATTTTCGATATTGCCCTTTCTCCAAAACAAGATCTAAGAAGGAGCGTTTTCACTATAGCAAGAGTGGACAACTGTTTTGGCTCAAAGGCTACATTGCAAATGACGGAAAATACCAGAGGGCCGCATCTTTTTTAAATGATTGTATTTGGGAAAGATTTGTATATGATGGATAGAACTCGGTACCTTTTGATTCGTAAGCACGCAGCATACCTCTAGACAAAGGGTGATCACCCCTGCCTGGAGACTGTTACTGGTTTATTTAGATACCACCACAGTACTCTCCCACCAGTGAGTCGGTGGATAGGCGAACGAACGACGAGATATATTTTTGTTATGGTGAGCATGAAAGTTGTTACTGTTTCGTCAAAATAATCAGACGACTTTTTGCTGTGTCAAGTGAGTCTGATGATTTTTGCTGCGTCAAGTGAGTCTGACGACTTTTTTGCTACGTCAAGTGAGTCTGATGACTTTGTTTGCTGCATAGAGGGAATCTGACGACTTTGCTTGCTGCGTCAAGTGGATCTGACGATTTTCCTGGAACTTCTGGTGGGTAGATGGCGCTACGACAAATCAGAAGGTTTGCGTTTCTTCTTTCAGGCAAGGTCACCAATGTGGAAGATTTGTATCCGGTCAAGAGAACTAGGTACCTTTTGATTCGTGAGCACGTAACATGCCTCTAGAAAAAGGTTAACACCCCTGTCTGGAGGCTGTTACTCGCATACTTAGATACCGCCACGCATTCATTTGTTCACTTTGCATCTCAGAAAAGTTAAAAACTGCTCCAAATTTACAAATATTAAGTTAAATATTAATAAATATATATATATATAAATGAATGTGTGTCTGTGTATCTGTCCTCGATAGACTCAAACACCATACATCCAATCGCCGTGAAAATTTGGGAAATTATTAGGTATATCCCCGGAAAGGTTTTTGTAATTTTTTTTTTAAATCAGAGTTGTGGTTCTAGGTGCTTTCGAACAAATATCCCAAAAATATCAAAATAACATTTGTATATTTTCAAGCATAAAATCATTTATTTCATAATGATATTGTAACGAATTTCACTGTTGAGTTCAGGGATTGAATAGACTTTACTCAGGACAGCGATAAAACAGTTCTTTATTATCAGCCCAATGAAGAATACAATGTTCAGAAAGGCATAAGAACAGCCGAAGTCACAATAATACAACACAACTGTAACACAACGCAATGAACTGATCCAGCGGGGAATAGATCAAATTCAAAGCCGTAGGCTTTCGTACTCTCTTCGGCATAAATCACAGCGGAATCACCCGTAAAGTAACAGAGGCTGCGGGCGCGTCTGAGCTTCAAGAAATCTGAATAACAACTGCCTCATGTTGCATTTCAGTATGCCAGAAATAGACACGGCGAAAGTGGTAGAACATTCCAGAAAATAGGAGAACCGCCTGGAACCGAAAGTCGTCAAATATCGCCAAATTTGGCAACACTTGGCGACAAATTTGGCGACAAAATAAGTTGCCAAAGCTGTCGCCAACTAAATGATGTCTCGCCAATTTGGCGAGATACCCAAAGAGCCCCATGTTATTTACAAGGTCCCATAGCAATTGATCTAATTCACATGTTTACATGCAATAAACATTAATCTTGCACTATTTTTCAAGCAGAATAGTAATTTTGACATAATTTAACATTATAAACACATTTTAAATACCAAAATCGTAACAATATTTAATTCTCGCGATATAATTCTTCATCAGATCGTCATGACATTTCTGCACGTGTATTTAAACAAAAATTAAAATCTTTAATAGATTTAAAATATTTTAAATACATAAATTGGGATTCCTTTGGGTTTTTTTTTAACGTTTATAAACCCCGTGCACCACCGAAAGTATAACACGGGGGTCAACAACACAGACAGAAGAAAGGATTACAACACAAACATCCATGCCTTCTCCGGGATTCGAACCCAGTCCCTGCGGCACCGCAGTCAGCTTCACTGACCACTATACCGGATGGGCGGCTTCCTTTGGGTTTGACGTTCAATTTTTCGCCAAAAAATTCTAATAAATACAAAAATGCAGTCAAAAAAAGTTTGCAATTATTAATACGAGAATAAATTATTAATACAATATTATTGATTTCCAACTGAAGAAAATAATTGGAAATATGTTTTATTTAACGCCACAATTATGCCACCAAAGCTAAGTGCCATTGGTCGATCTACAAATCAAGCAAAAAGGAGAAGAGAAGAACGATCTTCAGAAACAAGTGAGCAGAGGAAAGCTAGGCAAGAAAGACATCGAGTTCACACTGCTCTTGCTCGATCATTAGAAACGAGTGAACAGAGGCAAGCAAGGCAGCAAAGGAATCGAATTCGCAGGACACAGACAAGACGAACGATACATACTGATTTGAAAAATTTATGTGGTTTCAATTACAATCCCCTTTACAATTACAGTATTCATCCAAGTATAATTATTGTAAAAATGGATAAAAAGTGTACGTATTGTAGTGCTGAAAATTTTAAATATGAAACACCAGGTATGTACTGTGCAGGTGGAAAAATAAAGTTACCAGACATGCGTTCACCTCCTGAACCATTATTAACTTTAATATCAGGTAAAACAAGTCAATCAAAAAAAAATTTGAAAAATATACGCAAGTATAATGCATGCTTCCAAATGACATCGTTCGGAGCAATGAATATCGTTAGCGCAAATTATATGCCAGCATTTAAAGTACAAGGGAAAATTTATCACCATGCTGGATCACTACTACCCTTGCTAAATGCTGATCACAAATATCTTCAGATATATTTTATGGGAAATACAGGCAAACAAATCAACAGACGGTGTCAACTGAATATGAGTATCAAACGAGAGATTGTCGCTGAATTACAAAATTTGTTTGAACAACATAATGAATTAATTAAGTTATTTATACCGCCATTGAACAAATGCCATCTGACGATTACAAAGTAATAATAAAGGCAGATAAAACACCTATTGGTCAACATCGAAGACAATTTAACTCACTAACGATCGATGAAGTGGCAATTGTCATAGATGGTGAAGAATTTAATTCTTGCGATATAATTCTTCATCGTATAAATGGTGACGTCCAGCAAGTATCAGAAACTCATCGTTCATATGATGCATTACAATATCCTATTCTATTTTGGCAAGGAGAGGATGGATATCATTTTAATATTAATACGAGAAATCCGACAACTAATGTGGACATTAACAAAAAGGTCAGTACTAGGAATTATTATGCATATCGAACGATGATTCGTGAGAATGCTAATAATCATACATTGAAATGTAGCCAATTATTTCATCAATACATTGTTGACATGTAAGCAAAAATAGAAAGTGAAAGACTCCTCTACATACGACTAAATCAAGTCAAATTGCGTTCTGAAGAGTACATCCATTTACGTGATGCAGTTGTAAATGATGGCAATCTCAGTGAATTGGGAAAAATGGTCATTTTACCATCCACATTTACAGGCAGCCCAAGACACGTGCATGAGTATGCACAAGATGCAATGATGTATGTTCGTGCATATGGTCGTCCAGATTTTTTCATCACATTTACATGCAACCCAGCATGGGATGAAATAAAGGAGCTTTTATTAACTGGACAATCCCCATCAGATCGTCATGATATTTCTGCACGAGTATTTAAACAAAAATTAAAATCTTTAATAGATTTTATTGTGAAACACCATGTATTTGGAGAGACGCGTTGTTGGATGTATTTCAATTGAATGACAAAAAAGAGGTTTATCACATGCGCATATTTTAATGTGGATGATGGAAAAGATAACACCAAATAGAATTGATGAAATCATCTCAGCAGAAATACCAGACATTGAAATTAATAAAGACTTGCACGATATTGTCTCGAAAAATAAGATTTATGGTCCATGTGGATCACTAAATAATAATTCACTATGTGTGTCAGATGGAAAGTGTACAAAGAGGTATCCTAGAGACTTACTTGCTAAAACTATTACAGGCAATGATGAATATCCACTCTATAGAGGACGATCAACCGAAGATGGTTGAAAATCCATTATACTAAAAGTACTTACTAATACTATTGATCTTGATAATCGTTGGGTAGTACCATATTCTCCATTACTACTAAATCGTATAAGGCAAACATAAATGTTGAGTAATGCAATTCAGTGAAAGCTATAAAATATATTTGCAAATATGTGAACAAAGGAAGCGATATATGGCAGTGTTTGGAGTGGAAATACAACTGCATCTAACGAGGAAGTCACCCAATATCAACTGGGAAGCTACATAAGTAGCAATGAGGCTGTACGGCGCATTTTATCATTTTCCATTCATGAGCTATACCCAACAGTTGTTCATTTAGCAGTACATCTTGAAAATGGACAGCGTGTTTATTTTACGTCAGAAAATGTACGCGCAAGAGCAATGTCACCACTGCCAACAACATTAACTGAATTTTTCACATTATGTAGAAATGATACCTTTGCAAGGGCACTACTGTACTCTGAAGTACCAACTTATTTTAAGTGGAATACGTCAACAAGAAAATTTCAGCGTCGTAAACAAGGTAGAGTAGTACAAGGACACCTAAATTTATAATCCACAGATGCATTGGGTCGTCAATTTATAATCCACCGATGCACTGTACATCCAAATAACGCAGAATGCTTTTACGTAAGATTATTATTAATCAATGTTCGTGGACCAACATCTTTCCAAGAATTAAAAACAGTCAATGGCCATGTGTGTGCTACATTTCGTGATGCTTGCCAGAAATTAAATCTCTTAGAAAACGATGCTCATTGGGATATTTCACTTGCTGATGCTTTTGATTCAGCTCAACCACAGCATATACATACACTATTTTCCATCATACTAACTACATGTTTTCCGGCTAATCGAAAAGATCTTTGGGGAAAATATGAAGACTATATGAGTGAAGATATTTTACATCGCATACGTAGAATAAATACTAATCCCAACATTCAATTTACATCTAATATATACAGTGAAGCATTGATTTTAATTGAAGATGTATGCTTGACAATAGCGAACAAATCCCTGACAGAATTTGGAATGATTGCTCCAAATAGATATAGTAATGACATTTTCGATCGTGACATACAACGAGAAACGCCCTTCGACGTTAATGAATTACAAACATTTGTTCGAATTATCTGCCGAAATTGATATTAGAACAACGAACAGCATATGACACAATTATAAATGCAATATCTAACAAGAGTTGTGGTTTATATATCTTATATGCACCTGGAGGCACTGGCAAAACTTTTCTTATTTCAATTATCCTGGCAACTATAAGATCACAAAATAGTATTGCACTTGCTATTGCATCATCTGGTATTGCAGCAATTATTTTGGACGGTGGTCGACAGCACATTCAGCATTGAAATTACCATTAAATATACAGGTAATTGAAACTCCAACATATAATATTATACCATTGATTGCCAAAGTTTTTCCAAATTTATCGCAGAATTATAAACATAATCAATGGGTTAGTGAGCGTGCTATATTGGCAGCCAAAAACATTGATGTGAATTTAATAAACTGCACAATTCAAAATGAAATGCCTGATGAAGAAACAACATATAAATCCATAGATACTGTTGTCAATCACGATGAATCAGTTAATTATCCAATAGAATTTTTAAATTCATTGGATTTACCAGGAATACCACCGCATATTTTATCTTTGAAAATTGGTTCACCAATCATCCTTCTACGAAATATAAATCCACCGCGACTATGCAATGGGACTAGGCTATCGGTAAAAAAATTAATGAATAACATAATTGAGGAAACCATTTTAAATGGAAAACACCAAGGGGAACATGTATTACTATCATACCCCATTCCCATGATACCAACGGATACTCCATCTGAATTCAAACGTCTACAGTTTCCTGTACGACTAGCCTTTGCAATGACCGTTACCAAAGCACAGGGACAATCATTGCGAGTTTGTGGATTAAATTTGATAAATCCATACTTAATCCATGGACAGGTGTACGCTGGGTGTTCACGAGTTGGAAAACCATCAAATTTATTTGTTCTTGCACCAGATAGGAAAAAAAAATGTTGTATATTAACAAGCACTACTAAGATAAAGTTCACAATCAATCATCAAATATCATTCATTTCATGATGATATTTAATAATTACAAAATTATTGTTCAATTGAAATTCATTTGCAGTATTGTTTAATATCACAAGTGAAGAAGCATGTTTATTCTACCATCAACTATGTATATCTATGTTTAATACATATGCTATACTCAAATGACATATATGTAAAGATAAATTTATTGTTAATTTTCATTTTGATGTATTGTATACATTTTATCATTAATAAATTATGTTTGAGGTATCAAAACTGCCTTTTTGTTCAAACACAGCAACGTGTGAACGGGTACAGCTAGTATAAGATAAATGCAAAAATGGCAGTTTCTTATCCAATTTTTATTTACTGTACATATTTCATTTCATCTATAGCTGCAAACACATTTAATTTTAGAATCAGTTTAAGGTGATAAATTTGGCCTTTCTATCCCACTTTTTGAAATCAGGAAGGAGATTGCTTTTTAAAATTCGCATCGCAGCCTGCAAGTCAATGTCAGCAAACTTGCATCTACATTTACTCTTATGAATCTCCATACAAAGAAAACTTTGCTCACACATAAATGTCCACCCAAATATAGAGAACATTTTCTCAATATTTGATGTTCTGTTTGTCTTGGCGGGCAACAAAAAAAACTCTTTGTAGACCGCATGCGTCCCGCGGTCGCTATATGTCTACCCTCTAAAGTAGAGCTTACTTAAGAGAATATTTTGATGAACCTTACTCTTTTAAAGGGAACATAAGGAGAGGGGATATTTTTCGCAAACTCTTTTCAAACCATATAAAGGGTCATCAGTTAGTACTATATAATTCAATTTTTCTTTACTTAAACTATTAATCATACCAATCGGGGCTCACACTGAATTTAGCCTCCTTAAGCAAAGTATTTTATTATATTAACTTAAAATGTGTTTCTCTTTAAAGTAATAGGAGAATAGTGTGATTCAGATTTCATTAATATAAATCTGTGTAAATATATATTGTACATCAGCTCTTGTCTTTCAACAAACAAATATAGTTCCTATATATCCTGTAGTGTGTGTCATCCAACGCTCATACTTGAAATGTATTTGAAAAGAAATTTTAAAATTATACACTTAATTAAAAGTTATGACATTAGTGTAGCGAAGATATACTTCAACTATCAAATAAAGAAGAAAAATTTAAGTATACATATGTTTAAAAAGAAGTTTACAATTTAAAAATTAATTACTGAATTTAAAATCACAAATCACTGCAATTATTGAATACTTGATAAAATTAAAAAGATTATGTTGTTTATGCCAACAGTTTTGCAATAAGTAAATTTTTTTTTAATGTTTCCATGTTTCCAACAATATATTTAAGTACTTCTTTTAATGAGATAAAAAAAATTATATTGTTTTTTTGAAGCAGTGGAACTCTCATATAAAATGAAAGACAAATAATATTTTTAAGAATTTGAATGCATAGAGGAGATTAATATATATAATATACGTCTCCTTAGAATTATTTACTTGGCAATAACAAGAGTTAAGAATATTTGTATTGTTTTGCAAGTCCTAAGATTTTATTTTTATTTATTCTCTTTACCTTAATATAAAAGTATATGTTACGTGCATCATGCATTAAGCTTAAAAAGTAAAAAACAAAGAGTAAATATGTTTAATAGGTAATGATAAAAATTTAAATATCCTAATATTTGACGGGGACATTTTCATAAGTAATAGTTTAAATAAGTTTATTTAAAACATGAAGGAAAGAATTTCCAAAACAAGCAAATTTATTAAAGATTAATATGCATTTAGGTATTAAAATTAAAAATTCTGATAAAGCGGAACAAATATTAAAATTTTCACTATGGCTTGAATGTTAAAAAAAACTTCATCAACATATTTTTATTTACTTTTATTTTGAATTTTTTTCAACAAAAGTAACACCAAAACAGTGAATTGCAATGATATAATACACATATAACTATTCCTTACCTTTTGAAGTTCAAAACTGACATGCAAATGAGGTAGGAAGAATTTATAATGGATTAAATTCATTACAAAATTATTAGAATGGGATAATCTCCTTTTGGCTTTTATTATGAAAATAGCTTTATTACTAGGAAAATTATCTGAAAGCGTTCTTAATTTTCCTCTTATAAGAGTAAAATTAAGAATGCATTTTAAATATTAAAATATTAATTATTATAGGAGCATAACTTCCCCTCAAGGAAGGTAAAAAAATAAAATTATCGAAAACTACAAGCTCTTGAAAACAAGAAGCTGTAAAACTATTATTTTTTATTATTTAACTGGAAGCATTTCCTTATATATTGGGTTTCCGCATCCAGCAACGAAAACGTCTAGAAGATAAATAATTGCCCCAGGTCTTTTCTTTTTATTATTATCACATTTTTGTAAACTACTGTTTTTAAATGTGATGTGAATTTATAACAGTACATTGTACTTAAACTAAGGTAAGGATTTAATTTGTGATTTAATCATGTAGCTTATATGCTTCTCAGAACTATTTCGTCGTATCCATCATTGTATACAAACAAAAAAGAAAAATTCTGAAATGAGAAAAAATCACACAGTTAAACTATAATAAAGTATCCTCTCCCAACTTTTTTCCCCTTTGATATTTGCATCATATGCGATTTATTTAAGGACTTAACTTGTTTTTTATATCTTACTCTCTAATAAATGCAGAAACTGCTAGCTATCCCAAAATATAACACCATAAAGGAAGCATCCAATCTGGGTAAGATGTTTACCGGGGAACTCAATGAGATATGTGAGTAACTTGTATACCGCCGCAGATACAAATCATGGGTGACTGTAACGCCACCAATAAGTGTATTTAATGGGAACAGGAAAGTTTTGAAATACCGGAGTTGCATTTTGGAGCAGTTGTTTTTCATGAACTGCTTCGTTTCCCTCAATGAAGAATAAGAGAGTTATTTGAGCACAATTCGGAATTCGACAGAGGAATAATTGTTGTACATATAGGAAACAAAGGTTTATCTTTCCGAAAAATCAGTTATCATGTCAGATGTAATCAAGCAACACCGATATCAATTTGTAATCGATGGATGCTGATTGCTCTATCCTTGTAATATTATTGCACTTGTTCATATGCTTGGTTCGCTCTACAACATCAGGAGTCATATCACAAAAAATACTAGGGTCTGTTGCACTACATTTGCTGCCAGTACGTGTACCATTTAACTTTGCTTGTAGTCCGAAAAATTTCCCATAAGACACCCATTGCAGTGATTAACTATGTCTCAAATCCCAAAGCGTTTGTATTTTCAAAAGCTCATTAAACGGTGGACATGGAGAACCGAATGGCACCGCATTGCCTATACGAATGAATATCGCTTCTGTCATCGATGGTCGGACAAGAAACTAGAGTTGATATAGGCAGAAGTGACTTAATTGATGCATCCTCAATTATCATACTTTTTCATACTGGTAGTACTGGATTCCACTGCATCAACGCCCGTAGTAAGTAAAATGACATAGTGCTATATTTCTGAGATCTTAGAACCTGTTCAGGATTTGCGTGTGCGTGCGTGCGTGTGTGTGTGTGTGTGTGTGCGTGCGTGCGTGCGTGCGTGCGTGTGTGTGTAACCACATTATCACAACCACATGTGACATGTAATGTTCGAAAATTCTTATTCGTTCAATACATTGCATTACTGCCTATTATTTTGGCCTATCGCCCATTATATACATCTCAACATATGGAGGACGATTGATCCGGCATAAATGTGATCTGCTGCTACTCCAATCCAATTTCACAGTAGTTATTGTTATTATCTTTGGAGGTGACACGCAATATAGATTGTCTCGTGTTCTTCACTTTCCCACAATGCTGTATATATTTTCAGTTATTTAAATATGTAGTGGAAATTATCTATGTATTAAATTTCGTTTTAATACCTCTTTTGTCCTTGATGTTACATCTTGAAATTCTAAGAAAACATTAAAATATTTATTAATAGAATACATTTATCGAACATTTTAGTGACAATATATTTTAATTAGAAACTATTATTTCCTTAAATTAGGAGATATTGTATATAAATAATCTAAAATGGAACTTCTTGTAGAACATGGAACACTTGACAAAATTTGGTGCCTATTATGATATTTTATAAGCAAATATTTGATGAAATTGTGAAGGATCTGACAGAGACAGGTAACATAAATAAGTAATTTTTATCTCCTTCAAGAAATAAAAAATAAAACTAGTTCATTTCAAAATATATTACAGCATAGATTTATATGTAATAAGTAAAGGAATGTTGATACACAGTCAAAATAAAAAAAGGAAACGAAAACATATCAACGAATATGTTTTTATGTAGTCTTAGAAACGTACAATCTGAAATGAAATTCAGAGTAAAGCCTAGAAAATCTGAGTTTATGTGTGCCTTCTATATATAAATCTGCCTTTTCTATCACAGGTGCATTAAAACACATAACTTCCTGTGAAAGGCAGTTATAAAATCTGGATCCACATTATCCATATTGAGATAGCTTTTCAGATAGTATTGTGTGGGGTTATTGTAACAAAAAAATCAGTTTTCTATTTTTGGAAGATGTAGTAATATTTTACTATCTAAAGTACTGTAAGGTTAAAAACGTACTTATTTCTTTTTTACGACTGTTTTCTTTCAAAAGCAAAGGGAAAACTTCTAACATTTGAATATCTGCAAAAACTCGAGAAATATTTGCTACTGTTCTTCCAGGTGTTAAGATCGTTTTATAATAGTAAACTGTAATCGTTCTTTGCATATTGAGGAGACTGAATCTTTCTGAATGTGTTCCATTTTCTGAGAGATAAAAGACTTACTAAGTAAGGAATAATACCTTCTTTTTCAGTTACACATTTAATTACCTCTATTCCCAAATATTTTGTGGAACGCCAGAAGTCTGGACACATTAATATATATTCGTTTTGTTTGTAATGAATAGCTCTTGCATTCATAATGAGCATTTTCATTGTTTGTTATCTAAAAATATTTATCGTAGCTTGTCAAAAATTGTTTGAAGACTAATTCCTGTATTGTAATATATTGTTTATTGAATTCAACATTGAAAACTGTAATAATTCAGCGTTGGATTCAATCGCTTTATATCATATATTTTGCATTGCGTTAGTTAATTGACCTTTTTGTGTGTAGAAAATAATTCTGGCATTCATAATGGGCCTTTTCCTTATTTGTTTATTTAAGATATATTTATTCTATTCAGTAAATAAATAAGATAAAAAATAAACATGTACACAAAAATACATTATTTGTTGCATGAAGCGCTGAAATCAGAAGCAATGTTTTCTTATTACATTACGCAGGTTTATGTTTAATGAATATTTTTGTTGTAAAATTGAGTTAATGAGATGAAAGGTTTGACTGAACTACAAGCTTAAAAGATTCCAAAAAACTACATTTAAATATACTGAGGGGTACCACCCCCATTCTAAAAAAATACACAATAATTTATACTCATTGCTCAAATTATAAAACTGTAGTTTACATGCATTTTGCAGTTCTATTTTTTTCTTAATATATTGTAAGCAGTAAAAAAAAATAATAGTCCTTTCGAGCAGCCAGCATTACTCTGTTACTCATTTGTTCCATCATTATGACATGAGGACACATTTCTTTGACAACATCTTCTCACAAAAGTTTACTTGGAATTTCTAATCACAGTCGACTCTCGATAATTTGAAGTTGGAGGGACCAATAAAAAATTTCGAATTATCAAGAGTTTAGAAAAAAAACTCCCAAAATACACGAAAGTAAATTTCTTTCTAAAACATTTAAATTTGAGACTATGCAATAAAACAACAATTGTACATATGTATAAAATTATTTTAAAGTATTTTTAAAAAGTACATATTATGCAGAAGTTATAATGTATTAAAATAATGCATTCATGTAATAAAACAATTATTAAAAGAATAAAAGACCCTCAGACACTGTCCAGAACACCACTAGTTCTTCAAGGCAGAATCAGTCCGCCCCATGTCCTATTTGGTGCCACATGCCTAATGTCACACAGATGAGTCATAAATCGTCTTCACACCGACGCAAAATACACAATCCTACGCATCTTTTCTGAACACATGTGTAGCAAGGCCAAATGTTAAACGAAAGATATGAACGGCTGGCAACAAGTGCGGCCGGTCTATTCTCCACTTGAAGAAGGAAAGCAATAAAAGTATCTGTTTGCTTGTGGAAACGTGAAACACAAAGAAGGGATGGCAGACAGATGGTCATCAAAGGGGCTATGTACAGGGGAGACACACAGACAATACAATACAAAACATGCAATCTACAATCTGTTTGCTACAAAACTCTACATGATAGTGAGTGTTCGAATTGTCGAGAGCTATATAAGATAACCTCGAATTGTCGTGTGTTGTAGTCTGGCCAGCCTCAGATTTTACTTCGAATTATTAAGAGCACCAAAACGTATTGTTTTAGTTCGAAATATCAAGAGTTTTTCTAGGGACTGAGCATATACTTCGAATTAGCAAGAGGTTCGTATTATCGAAGGTTTGGACTACAGAGAATCGACTGTATTTTATTTCGTTGTTTCCAAAAATTGTAATATTTGCAAGCACCTTACATTATAACGGCGTTTCAATGGAAACCTGGTGAAAAATTGGTGATAGAGCCAAGTTGGCATCCTTTTTGGCAACCAAATTTGGTGATATGGTGAATATGTTGGCGACCATTTTTGGTGATTTGAGGACCATGTGCATGCTTCTGGAAATTCCTGAAGAAATCTATGACGCAAGAAGATTATTCAAGAAAGTGCTGAAAAAAAGTGGAGGAAACTCCCCTAGGCAAATCGTTCTTTGCAATCTTCTTCAGTTATATTCGACTTCTTACTACCCCAATTTTCTTTCAATACCTGGTGAATAAATAAATTTCTCCACCATCACGAAAAAGTTTCTTATATAGATTGAACTAACTTAATACATTTTTATCATCTAGACTTTTCTTGGGATAAAATTTCTGAAAACTCTTATTTATACAAATAATATTGATAAAACGAAAAATAATTGCGCTTCTCTAAAACATTGTATACATTTTCAGTTCTACAAACAAATTATAATTCTCGGTTTCCTTTAGAAGAGTTATGAATATCAATCGTGCAGTTATATTTAACATATTAAATCATAATTTTTTTCCCAATATCTTAAATTATTCGAAGAATTTCGTTTTAATCTTTTATCATATATGCCTTGTGTTTTTCCTTTCATTGTTAATTCATAATACAAACATAATTTTTTACAGAAAGGCCTTTTGAGAAAATTATTTATACATTTAGTAATTAACTATAACTATTACAGTTGTAAAATCATAAAATCTGTTTTACCCTGCGTCATATAACTATAATGCTTTTAAATAATGGTCAAACTGAATTTAAAAAGTAGAAAATTGGAATAACGTATATTGGTTATCTAGCATTTGGTTTCCTTAACTAGTTAATATTTCACTTATTAAATTATATATATAACGATTCACCTTGTTGTTTCTTATACTTTAAAATCCTTTTCAAATCCCTTTTCACTTAACCATGATGTAACTGTTAAACGGGACAAATAATCCAATTAATATAATAGTAGATTCCAAAATACAAACATTTAAATATCCAGAAATTGAAAATGGACTTTATTAAATTAAGATTACTCCAAAGTCATAGTTAAGTTTAAGTGAATCATACATTCACGCAAATATAGTTGATTATAGCTGATATAGGAATTAAATCACATATAAACGATACTTCTCATATATGATAAGGCTTAAATATTAAAGTATGAAAGCAAATTAAATTGAAGATTTACGTTTTAGCTAGTTAATTGTATTTCTGTGAATTCCGCAGTTATTTTTATACGATACTGTAATGTCTGAAAAACAGCTCATTCACACACACAACAATTTACAGTATATAAAACTAAATTAAACATACATTTCATCTTAAGAAATCCTCTACTGTTGAATTTATCTTAAATACCATTAACTACGAATCTTATCTTCTATATATACTACTATTTATCTTATCTAATTTAATCTACTTTTACGTGTATTACAGAAATAGATTTATGCAAAATGCATTAAACCATTGTAAACTTCATTTGGATATATCTACCTATCATGGAGATTACTTCTTTTATTGGAGAATCATCGAATTCAGGTATCTGTCTACGTTTTTGTATCAATGTTTCACTGAAATTCATTTTTTTACTAAGAAAAAAATCTAGCGGTTAGAAAGAAAAATGTGATAAGACATAGAACGAAGACGGTCTATGCTATAAAAGTGGTGAATTTTAAATATGATATTAAGTATTACTTTAGTAAAAAAACAATCAAAATTTAAAATGCTATGAAGATTTTTTTCAAAGTTATGTTACTTACGATGTCATATCTCAAAAATTTATTAAATTTATTTGTATTTCTTATTTCGTATAAATGTTATTTAAATTAGAAATGATAGAAGGATTTAGGTCTAACATCAATAGTTTATTTATTTATTTATTTTTAACAATTTATTGGTTCGGACCATGCAATTTATTAAATTTTCTATAAGATAATGTCAAACCGTTTTGTGTGTGTGTGTGTGTGTGTGTGTGTGTGTGTGTGTGTGGTGTGTGTGTGTGTGTGTGTGGTGTGTGTGGTGTGTGTGGTGTGTGTGTGTGTGTGTGTGTGTGTGTGTGTGTGTGTGGTAATTGCCTTTATAACTGTGTGAAATATGTTGTGTATAAAATGATTTAGACATTTAATCCTTTGTAGAGTGTTTTGAATTTTAATATAACTTTCATCACACACAAATTTTATGTGCAATATCTCCTTTTAATAAATTTAAATTGTTATATAATTTGCTGATTGGTGTTTTTTTTTTCATTTAAGTTATTAGCACCAACAAAATAACATAAAATTATGAATCATATGGCATTTTAAAAAATTTGTCCCTGTACGGAGGCAGATACTATAATGAGACAAATTTAATCTCTTATTAAAGAAAATATTGAACAAGATTACGTCAAAAACCAATTACAAACCTTTTGAATTGTTTTAAACATTAGATTACTGAGTGAATTAATGTTTTCGGTTAATATTCAACATTGCAAAGAAACCAGGAAATATATACTCAGAATTTTTAAATTTCTAAATAATGGATTTAAGGAAAAGATGAAACATGTATTTTCATATTGAATGGATCTCTTTAAGTATAAAGGAAGGGTTGCAGTGAAAAATATTCAAATGGTTTTAAATTCATAAACATCAAAAGTAAACATAATTATTTTCTAGATAATAATATCTAACAAAAAGTTCGGTGAAACAAACCTAGTAAATGATTCAGAACGAATAATCGCTCAGAAGAAAGTATAGCCTTTATCTGCTATTATATTGGAGAAAATTGAACTTGGTTCTCGCTGCCAGGAAATATTTTCGATGAAGATAATGGTTCTTTAATCTACTAGTTTTCCCAAGAAGAAATATAATCTAAAGAGTTTGGCAAGAAAACCAAAGTTCTCAAATGTTCTTTTGGTCGAAATTATGGATAACGTAAGGAACGATTCTATTTTCTTAATATAAAATAAAAATGACTACAGAAATCATAAGAGTATAGCAGGGGAAAAAGAATCATTATTTCAAATCGCACTTTAAACAGAACATGTTTTATGTTTAAATATATAATGGATTTCTTATACGGTAAAGTATGGAACTTTTATAATATATATTGAGAGGAAATTGACATTAAAAGTAAAATATGAAACATATGTGGAATTATAAAAATTTATCAAAAACTATTCAATAAAATAATAAGAAAACAAAATATGTAGCAAGAGTTAGTTAATACAGCTCTAAACTTTTCAATATTAACTGTATTTACTCTACACATCATTTTCTTGTAAAATGTATCTAATATTAGAGTGAATCAAATGAATGATTTGTTATTGTACTTAAGTAATGATTATTGAGCTTACACTTAGAAATTCTAAATCTTATTTTAAATTGTATGTATGCGTTATTTATTAGTGCCATTAATATATTATACTGTATTTCTTCATCTTAAATCTTTAATTGTGTTTAAAATAATAATTCATTAACAAAAATGTTTTTTTATTAATGGGGTGTTATTTTTTTACCGAAGTTTTAAAACATATTATGTTTGGTTTCCTAAAAATAAAAGATAAAGTCAAATACATCTATAAAAAATACCAGTTTATTGAACAATTTTCGAAAATCGAAATCATTAATTTGTCGAATATTTTAATAAATCTTTATGTCTTGGAATTCTAGGGAATAGTTTACGAACACATTTTCTTGAGAGTTTTAGTTAAGCTTTATTTTTTTGGAAAAGAAAGAAAACATACACAAAAGTTTCAATAAGCATTTATTCAAAAGATCGGCTTAGATAATTAAATTGTGTTTAAAATTAATGCATTTCTTAAAATTTCATTTAATAATTGCGTTGTTAAATTGCATGAACAATTGTTTAAATTTAACATTTTTAAATGAATTAAAACACCAAATAATTTTTAAAGCAATTAATCAAAAAAGAGTAAACATTACACATTCTATAACAAAAAAACGACCGATTAAATGAGTTGTCCGATTGCAATAAAAATTTGTAGAGGGAAAGAACACATATAGGAAAACAGACTATTAACATTCTGAAACAATTAAATGATTATTTTAGAATTTAACCGTTACAACGGGACGAAATCAATAAGATGTTTGTCTACCTCTGGACTGGATGCAAGCTATCACCCGACGTATAATAGACACTGATAAAGTTCCCGGTTCGTTTCCTGCTAAATTCATGCCAAATTGTCTTCAACTATTAGGCTAAATCGTTAATATTCCAGGATGGTTGTAGTGACCTTCTCGTAACGTCCCAAATGTGCTCTATGGCAGAGAGATCAGGCAAGTAGCTGGCCACAGAAGGTTAGGCCAAGCTTTAAGAAAATTTATAGCAACACGTGCCTCATGCGGCAGGGCATTTTCGTGTTGAGAAGTAAGTCCTGGGTATATAAAAATGAATGGTAACACAATCAGTCGTAGGATGTCATCAACGTACCACTGTACTATCAGTGTGGCAGAAATGACCAATGATGGCTATCAAATGAGATGGAATCCGAGACTATAACGCTTTTTCGTGGGTCTGTGTCATGTGCAACATTCAAGTTAAGATCTCCACGCATAACAACACGTGCCGTGTGCTATCATGCTGAACACTGGTGTCCAAAAGTAAAGCATAAATCATAAAATGCGAAAACCATGGAGTAAATATTCGTAAAATTATTCCAAATTTCTTTCGGATATTAATTGGATGAAAAAGAAACATTGGATGTATATTAAACTTTTCAGTCGACTACGTCCTGCGCGAAACACCAAAGCATGTCGGAACGCGGAGAAACCGATTCACGCAGCATAGGCAGTTCAGACAAGTTTCGTGCAACTGATGTGCGAAGGAACGTTGTTAACCATCAAACAAGGTGAATGATGGCACAAAGACGCCAATCGGGCATGTTTACGAAAGGAAGAATCGTTGGAATGCTGGAATCCTAACGATTACAAACCGAAGTGTCTCGAATTCTGAATGTGGACCAGTCTGTGATGTCAAGAATGTGGCAGAGGTTTCAAAGAACGGGAGATCTTACCCGACAACCGGTATCAGGTCGACCAAGAGTCACAAACCCTCGCCAGGACCGATATCTGGTAATAAGTGCGCGACGTCAGAGGGGCAGTACTGCAAGAGCTCTGGGTTCGGCGCTCACAGTCGCCACAGTAATACGAATTTCGAGACAAACTGTTTACAGGAGACTCAATCACGCTGGCCTGTATGCCAGAAGACCAGCGGTTTGCATTACCCTCACGTCTGCGCATAAACGCGCTCGTTTGAACTGGAGTTTGAAACATCAAAATTAGAGTGTGGGAGAGTGGGCCAATGTGATATTCAGTGACGAGTACCGGTTTAGTCTGAGTAGTGATCCTTGGCGGGTAACGATATGAAGAGAACGTGGAACACGTTTTGAACCAAGAAACATAACGGAAAGACATCATTTTCCATCAAGGGGAGTAATGTTATGGGCAGGCATCATGATGGACGGCTGCACAGACCTCCATTTCCTTGACATGGGGTCTGTGACTCTTCAAAGATAAAAAGACGAAGTTCTTGAGCCTTATGTTCGCTTGTTTCGAGGTGCTGTCAGTTCCTGACTTCATATTCACGGATGATAAGGCGCCATGTCACCGAGCGGGGCTGATTGATGACTTCCTTGGAACGGAAAACATCCAGCGCATGTCGTGGCCTGCGAACTCCCCTGATTTAAATCCTATCGAGAATGTATGGGATATGCTCGGGAGACAAATTGTAGCCCTTTCGCACCCACCAAGCTCCGTTACAGAACTGAAGAGAGCTCTCCAAGAAGCTTGGAACCATTTGAGCCCACAACTCATTCATCATCTCATAGCAAGTATGGTAAATCGCTATGCAGCGTGCCTGGCTGTCAGAGGTGACCGCGCGCCTTATTAAACTGCAGCATCAGTGCTATGCTCAGTTTTCGTTCAAACTGCTACTTTGGATATTAAACTTAATTATTATCATTTTTTATTTACTTCCTTATTTTATAACCATTTTACACTCGCATATCACGTTTCCCGCCATTCTGATTTACAGTTCCTTCTTTATTCACTTAATTATCAATTATGCTTAACTTTTGGACACCAGTGTAGAATAAGAGATCATTTTGTAAAATAAGTCCTGCGTGTAGCTAAAGGAACTATAACACAACCTGCAGTTGGATGTCGCCATTATTCCGCTGTGCTGTAGTTTGCCATAAATAACTACCAAACGCAATGGCATCTCAGACCATAATACCCTATTGTGGGTCTATGAGTCGTACAATAGTCAAGGAGGGATCCCCATGCAGATCTGGACGTCTACGGACATGTATGATGTCGTCTTCTAGGACACAGTTGGAAACAGGGCTCCTCTCTGAATACTATATGTCCCTCGTCAGGCCAATTTCACGTTGATCGAACCCGGAATCACTGCAATGGAACATGTCAATTTACAGAGAGAAGAGGTAACAGGCATAATGGTCGGTGTGAGCGTAAATTAGGGTTTCTTCGTATTCTTTAAAGAGTCACGTTGGACACATGTGTGCGGTCCATACGGTGGATTGCTGATAATGACAAATCAGGTGCTATGTTAGATGTTCTGACAATAACTCTTTCTTCCCTTTTTGTTCTGACCCTCGGGCGACCGTTTCCGAACTCAGGCAGATATCTGTGTTGTTGACCATTTCTTACCAACATCGTCTAATCGCTACATTACTTCGATCCAGATGTAGAACGATTCTTTGATTCGTCTAAATAGCTACTTTAAATCCAATCGAACGACTTATTTTAAACTTCTGCTCATATTACTCTGACATCTGTTCGTAACGTGCTCGAATCTTTTGACGAGGCATTGTTAGAGATGAAGTAAGATGTTGGAGTCGAAATCCATCGGAAGTTTTGACCATCCGGTTGAGAATCTTATGTACACCTTCTGAATAAGAAGTTCCCGGTATTCATTCAATGGGCACCAAATATTAATAATTTTTATATCAGTCCAAACGTCTCTGCATATGAAATTTCATTATAATCGGGCAACTCCTTCTTGGTACATCTATTTTTTATATAGAGTATAGAATTAAATAAGTAAATAAACAATATTTGTGCCCTAAATATGCCAGACAAAATGTCTAGAATGCTGTATTTGCAAGTTAAGATGAAAAGTAAATAATACAGCTAATGCAATAAATAATTTTCTCAACTCGCATTCAATAATCAATAATACAATTTCTTCAATTAATTTGTGTTTCCAATTAATATTTATAACAATTTTCTGATCAAAGTTAAGCACAACTTTTCACTTCTTCAATCCAAATTCAAGAAACATATTAGATTTTATATATAAATAATTGTATTAGTATATTATCATTAATATTTAAAAGGATATTTATATTTCAAAAGAATTAAGTTACTTTTGTGATACAGAAACATCTATTTGCACAAAAAATTCCCTAAGTCCTTTTAAAGTGTCCAGAAAATTAAATTCCTATTCCTATCGAGAAAACGATAAGTGTGCTGTAAAGCATCTGACAGATCTAAAAATACTTTACTTTCAAGTACCAGACACTATTATATAGCTAGACTTTTCTGTCAGTTCTCAGAAGCCAAAGTCAAATCTTTTCACCCGCTTGCACTTTTTACAAAAACGTTCCTTTTTTTTTTTCATTCTCTTATCTTGGCTCGAGTTTTCCCTTCATTCTAAAGCCTTGTGAGCGGAGTTATCACCTAGTCGTAAAGATCACTTGCCCATCGGGGCCCATTATGAACACAAAGCTAGAACCACAAAAAACGAAGGGAATTTTTCGTTCTGTCTTGGATACCCGTTTCTACCAATAACTAAAATAAAATTCATCTAAAAGTACCATTACATGTTTTAACGATAATGCAGTCTATCCAATATATGAGATTGCTAAAAAAAAGTATTTAGCTATAAACACTTACTGTTAAAGACTTCCTTTTTTTCCTCGAGTGAAAATAACTGACTGTGTAGTAAAAAAGTGACTTTTTAACAACGCAATATTAAGTCCTATTATCTGAAATCAATATTATCAGTATCGAATTCTCTGTGTAACGAGATTTTCTATTTAGATAAAAATGAGACATAAAGCACGTTTCATTTTTTGGAAGTTTTAGTAATTTTTATTAAGGCTGCATTATTTTATCAGCACGTTATTTATTATTAAGATATAAGAATGTACCGTGGCAATTATTGATAATTGCCAATGAAAATATAAAAGTTATTCTTAAAAACAAAACATTGTTAATATCGGTTATACATCACTATTTTCATTTATTCTTTCTATTTCTTCACCAACTTTTATGTGTTTGAAATTCGTAAAAATTTATTAAATATTTCATTCTCGAAATAAAATGTAGTCCCTCCCTTCAAATAATTTCTTTTACAAGAAAAGAATGATTTTTTTTGCTTAAAGATGTGTATGTTTAAGCAAAAATAATTGCCTAAATTATTAAAGAGCTGTCTAAAAAGTATCCGGTTATAAAATAACTCGCATTCAATAATGATGCTGAGGTAGTGCCGTTTTACGCAGTGGAAGAAGGCACCAGGGGGTAGCACCCAGGTGTAGCTGCCGCCGTATCAGCCGTATCAGTGATACGGGGCCCCCAAGTTATAAGGGCCTCAATATATGAAAGAAAAAAGTCATGTCATATTACAGGGACCTAAAATAGGGCCCTCAATAAATTTTTCATACAGGGCACACTCAAGACTAGCTTCGCCAGTGGAAAGCACCTGAATGCTTGAATGTCAATCGTTACCTGTGTGAGATGCTGTTAAAAGCATTCGTCAGATATTTTCTTCTTTCCTCAAATGTGTACAAAGTTAAGCAAATTTACTATATCACATTTACTCAAAAACTTGATAATTTCAAAACAAAACGATTTTCAAGATTCAACGAGTGTTTAAACACGATGTTGAGAGAGGGGATAAAACAAATGAAAAAAATTTTTTGCCAATTCTCCAAAATTGTCCAACATTAGGAGAAAGAGACCAACGTTCTGGGAAATCCCAGATCTCAAGAGATACAGTTGTTTTTGATAGAATTAAACTTTCTTAAAAGGGAACCACCGTTTGACCGTAGAAAATATTTCTGAAGACTTTGGGATCATAGTAAAGATTTAAGCAATTTTGCACAAGCTATTTTGCGAGGAGATTTAAACAGGCGCAGAGGGGCCAGAAATTAATATTCAAGCAGCTATCTTTAAAACAGAGAAAATAATTTGCCTTTTGCAGAACCTGTGTCATACCTCAAACTCCTTACTCTCAAAATATGGATCCTTACGTTATGCTGTTGTTTCTGAAATCCTTTTACATGTTCTCGTTTAGAAAATAAGTATACTGCAGAATGTGATAGTGGAAATGAATATCATTCCAAAAGTATATAGTTTTCTGCAGTACAAGGACATATATGAGTTAAGTGTCTGAAGTAGAAATAGAACTAACTACATTGAAAGGGATTTGGATCCCAACCACTTTGAATAAGTCATACATTTAAATTGCATATATTATATTAATTTATATATTAGTTCATATACCAAGTTAGGATACTTTTTAGACAGCCATCGTGTTTGTATATAAAAATTACGCGTTAGTATTGATGGTATATATATCATGTCCGGTGTTGATAAAATACACAGATTTCTATAGATTACAATATATACTTTACTCATATGATATTATATTATCATGACAATATGAAAGTATATTTGTATTTTTTTTCAGGAAAATACAAAGCAGCATGCTTAACCCTGGAGCGGTCGTGCGAGGCACAGAGTCACCTCAGGCAAAAAAAAAATATTTAATTCTTCGAAAACTTTTTATTTGTTAGACAATGAACTTGCCAGTATCCTCCTATATGACAGTTATCATGGGAACTAAAATGTATCTGACTCTGTTTTAAAAATGAAAAACCTTTTTTTACAATCTCTATTGTATGAAGTTGAAATTTATGAAGCAAGGGAAGATGAAATAATGCATATTAAATATGATAGTAGAACTAAATTTCAAAAAACGATGAAAATGAAACGGTTCAGTTGAAAGGAAAATTTACAAGCGTTACCTAAAAACTCCATCAAGAAAGATATGAAACCAAAATTGTACCACAAGGCATCCTGCCAAAAAAGACATAATCAAAAAAAGGTTTAACATACTATTTGTCAATCATCAAAGGACAATAAAACTACAATAACTTAAACAAAATATGATAGCGTTGCCTGTAAATATCATTCCTATAATGTTAGCAAAAAGTGTTTGTGATTTTGTCCTTTATTAAAGTTACTCACATTTGAAATATTTTAGTTCAGTTTGATTGTATTTTTTTTTTCTCAAATTACCAAAGAAAATTGAAAAGTCCTTAAAAGTACGTATATTTTCTCTCAGTTTAACTATTCAATGCAATTACGTTTTTTTCGTGTACAATAAAAATAATTACAAAAAAAAAAAAAGGATTGGGGAGACTCCATCACCCTGCGTGACCATTAGCTTTAGCATCGAGTGCGCACCGTCTGACGGATTATAACCATTGTAAGTGAAAAAATAATTTATGAAAACGAATTTTTTTAAAACAATCTGAACAAAATTCATAAGTATGAAAAATTAAAAAGGGGTGAAATGTGAAAATATCATTTAAATTTTGATGATTTTTTCCTTTAGATGTCAAAATTAGTTTACTGTAGTAACAATAAGAACAAGTAGAAATAAATATCTTCTTTGATATTAACTTTTTAGCTGATTTTGTTTAATTTTTGCATCCCCCCAAAATTTTACGGATACAGTCACTGATGTTCTGTAAATATATTTCAACAGTTTTCTCTCTCTTAAAGTTTATCGCTGAACATTTTAAATGATAACAAAAATGAGCACACCCCATCTGTCTCGCTAACACACAGCTTTATCGCAATTAGCTAAGGGCATAAAATATACTAATTAGTTGTTACTATTAAACGTTTTATATTTACATTTGTCTCTCATTAATATTTCATCTGGCCGCATTATTTTTTCACACTCACAGCGCATTTAATTTAAAACAAAAATTCTTAAATATAATTTTATTATTTTAAATTTCAGATTTTAATTATTTTTGCTCTTTATTAACATATTAATGTTTAAAATTTCTAAATTATTACGATTTAGAATTCTGCAATGGTAAATATGAGAGCATTATTTCATTAAAAATTGTATCATAGTTTATTAAAATAATTCGAAAATTCAGAAAATGTCTTTCTAAGCTTCATGTAGTTAGGAGATCAATTTAAAGAGAATTAGATGAAGCTTTATCTTGTATAGAACCAGAGATATCAACAAAATTGCAACCGTCAAATACACTCAAAACTATTTCACATATTAATATGTGAAATAGTTTTAAAAGATAAAATAAAAGATAGAATAAAAGATAAGATAAAAAGTGTTGACTTCGAATTCTCATTCTCGAATAATTCGACATTCTTAAAATGAAAAATTTACTGACGACACTACAATAATTCAGGGTTTTGCAAACTTTCACTGGGAAAAAATATTTATTTATAATAACGCGAACACATCTTTAAGCTTTTTTCTGCCCTATGCTCTTATTACAAGAATAATGTATTAAGTCAGATTTTTGCAATAGTTTGTTGATTAACATAATGAGAGAATAACAATAGAATTATTAAACTCGGAATTACCTTCATGGAACTAATGATCTAAATTTATTAACCTAAGTAAACCAAATCGCACAGATTAGTTCTCTCTCGATCAAGAATATAAATATTACTATAATCCAAATAAAAATTTCATGGGAGTTTCAAATTTAGTGTTATAAATTAGTTAATGCGTTTATTCAAGGAAGTCTTTCACACACTCGATTTCTGAGTCTAAAGAAAAATGTAGGAAAACATAAAAAATTCCATGAAAAGAATTTTTTTTTATTTTCATTTTGTTATTTTATTGAAAATGATGAGTTAAGTAAATTAGTTTTCTAAAAAAAAACTGAAGAAAATAAATCAATTAGTGTATAAGCAATGGCCATTTACAAACAAAAAAAATTTTAAACTTTCAAAACAGGAGAGATTTTTTTATTAACGGAAAGTATTTGCTTTAATCTTAAATTTTTTAAATTAGGTTTAAAAAGATCCATTGTTTAAAGAGATCACGGGCACTTAGCTAGTTTGTTGTTTTCTTTACCTTTAGAAAACATTTTTTTCCTTACGAAGGGCGAACAAAAAGGAATGCAACTGGTATATGTATTGCTTTTTTTCTGCGCCTTCAATAAATGCTACTCTTTAAATATCTTTTAAATGTGGCAAATAATAAACGTATGTCTAAATCTAACCAAAGTAAAATTGTGAAATTATATAACTCATTTTTAAATTTTTAATTTAATTAATTCTAATAAAATACCTAATTACATATGAAACTGCAACTTTTTTATTGTTCAATTGTTCAAATAATTATTTCTATGCAGAGTATATTGTTTCAATTCTATAAAGAATTGGCACAAAAAAGCTGTTTTAATTAAATATTAAGCGGGATTGAACGTTCAAAATTACACTTATTTTACTATTAATGCAGTTGTGCAAAATGTATTGCAAATATTTGTTCCTTTACGTTTTTCATTAAAGAATTTATTCCGATTAGCATTAATATGTGTTTATATTTTATTATGTATGTATACTGCCCTCCAAAAGTTAAGATCTGGCCTGTTTAATGTGTCTTAATTTGAAAGTGAACGAATATAGAAAAAAGAAATTTGGATGCTAAATAGTTTCTTATTAAATACGACTCATAGATTTTCATAAGTATAAGACACACTCTAAAACATACTTTATAACAAAAACAAATCACAATTTCAAGGAAAAATCCATCATTGCAGAAACTTGTACGTCACAATTTTATGTAGGAAAATATCATAGAAACTCTAAAAAAAGGATTATAATAAGAAAAGTGTCCACTCCTAACTGCGTTGCATTGGTAGCATTGACATTTATATACCACTTATAAACTTATACCAATTTTAATTGTGTTTGGGTGAATATATTAATCAAAAATCTTACCCCCTAATATCTCACACCTATCAGAATTCCTCCATAGATAACGTGTAGGTCAGTATGACCACCGAGAGAGCTTTCTGCCCCAAGGCATGATTTCACCACCTCTGCAATTTTGTCTTTCAACACTGTTAAATTAGTTGTACGTTGTTCTTTTCAAAGCAGCACACATCCCGAATCGCACTTCAGGGTAAACCTAAACTCCTGTGAAAAGAGTACAGAAGTCCATTGGTATCTGGCCCAGAAAACGTGATGGTTTTTCAAATATAAAGGAACACTTCTCTGTAAAATGGATGCATGGGTGTGTACCACTATTGAGATTAATGATGAGATATCACAGCTTATTATTTGAATAGTTATAAAATACCAAAATAATATATGTATTAGCTATCAAAAGGATATTCTTTTAATTACCAATAAAGTTGTTACTTCATATGCAAATTATTTTTACAATTTGTGTTAATGTTACAATTAAATTTTATTTCCAGCAATATGTTATTTGATTTTTAAGCATACACTGCACCAATGAAAAACAATTTAGAGCTGTGCTCGATATAAGAAATGATTTTAAAAGGTTGGTTGTTACAGCTATTTTTTACAAAATTTTACATTGAAAAATTCATAATGATTCATTTTAAAGTCGCAAAGTTCAGTGTCGTCAGTGTAGCCGGCCTCAATATCTAATTAGTGTTTTTAATTTATTTTTAATCTGCTGTTTGAAACAAAGTGAAACAACCTATTTGTGGTTGAAAATTCTTCTTTAATTCTTTTTTTATCTGGTGTATTACATCACTGCTCAATTATATTCTCAAAATAATAAAATAGTTAAATGTTTCTATTGCCTAGTTTTATTCAAATACGAAAATATATTTTACAATACATTAGAGAACTTAGAAGTAAGTTTAAAAAAGAGATAGCCATAAAATAATAGAAATCGATTTTCAAACTTTAATTTATCATTGGTCCAAAAGCTATTTTAATATCTATAATGCATGAAGTTAAAATATTAAGTTACAAAATTATGTAAATGAAACAAAAAAAATTCAGAACAATTAAAATGAAATAGTATTTCTTTTCGTAAAAAATTATCAGTCAACGCATCAGACAGAAGCGTAAAAAATTATATTATATACTACATAAATGTTAGACCGTTTGTATTTTAAAACTAGATAATTAAATTTTTAAAAATTCATTCAAATATCCTATACATTTTGTATACTTTTTTCAAAGTTATGCACGTTAAATTATTGTTCTTTTATATCGAAGTTCTCATCTGATAACTCAAACCTTGGTTCATTTATAAAGAATAGTGTAATATAATAGCTATAAAAACAATATTTCTTTATGCGTTCAAGATAAATATATAAGGTATATGTGTATTTACATTAGTACATGCACGTGTTTTAATACTCTTTAATACATGCTTAGCAACTTAATCACCATTCACCTGTTATTTTGACTCGTATTTATACTGTTTTGATTAAAAATGTGTAAAAAATCAATTTGAGTATAAATATAAAAATCTTATCAACACGGCAATCTCTCTCTCAATATTTTTAATGCTTTTCTATTTTAAGCAATATATATCTATCGGTATAAACCTTACAAAAATAATTTTTCATTATCTTTTAGTAAGTGATTTTGTTTCTGTTTAAGTTTTAAAATTTCATATTTTAATACAGATGAACAAATTTTTCTTAAGCTCCTAAATTCATTCTTAAATAGTAAATCCTTACTTTATTTTTCGCAATTACGATACAAATCCATGCAACGTTATACATTATGTGAGCTTACTGTCTTTAGATATTTAGTTTTTCCATAAATGTTTTGTTTCTCTATAATAAAATTGTACGATTTTTCCAAGAAGAATGTTTTTTTTTTTAACTTAGAGCTTATTTCATCTGGTTGTAAATAGATAAGAAAAAATTGAAACACGTTTTTTAAAAGTTGTATTCATTTCTTCGAATTTTATATCGAGAGTGAATGCCCTTTTTTCCATGAAAAAAGAAAATAGATTCAAAAGTTGAATTATTCATAAATTAATGCATTGTTCTCTTTTGAAAATCTCCTTTCTACTGTTAAAGCATGCATCTAATAATTATATCTGTTATCTGGAGTCATCTTTATCCTCAAAAAAATATTGAAAGTCTTAGAAATTTTTAATATATTCACGAAAAAAAGTACCTGGAATTATTTTAAATAAAACTTTAATCAAAAACCCGTCATATTTCATGAATTTGAAGATTTTTCTGATAACTTTCAAATAAACATTCTTGACAGAAACGTAATCAAAACTTATCTTTAAAATCCCTTTTATTTAGTTTTGTTGTACATTTAAAGAAAAGTCTCGAATATAATGTTTTTTTAGAATTTTTAATTATTGCCACTTCCGAATAATAAACTTCAAACACATACATACGTAATTTTTTAAGAAATGGTTTATTAAATAAATCAACTAAAAAGTTGAATAAATTAAGAGAATATTTCTCATTTTATAAAGTATTATTTTTGAGTATTCTTTTTGTTCCAATAAATCTTGATTAAAAATTAAAAATTTCTGACTTTTAGCAAAATTCAAAAATACTTATTAGTGCGTTATTTCTAAGAAATAACACATCTGCTTGGCGAATTTTCAGAAAAATATATATTTAAATTCAATCTATTTATTTTACTTTCATAGAAATTCTTTTTATTTAAGTAATGAATTTGAATTCATAAAATTATTTTCAAACAAAGTTTTTATAGTAGATGTTTTTAATTCAAAGAAATTTAATAATAGGAAGTCTAAGCATCAAATATGCATTAATACAAGTTAGATAATTAATAAAATAATACAATTAATATTTAATACCGTTTCCGAAACATTTTTTGAAATTAAAATTTTTCTTAAAAATACAGAAAATAGTGCTCCTGACACAAAAGGTCATAATTTATAATTTTTATCAAAATTTATATGAGTACACAGAAAAATTTAAACTAATTAAAGTACCATTATATTTTTACAGTAAATTCTCAATGAAGTTAATTATTTTTAAAACATTTTATTGATATATTATTGTGGGAAAAAAGTTTATTATTTGCTTATACATCGATTTAAGCTGTTGAGAAAATAGATACAGGTTAAACAAATATCGTATAATATATTAATTTAGGAATTTACTCTGTTAGATATGATATTTATTAATGTGCAATACTTTTGCAAAATAAATATTTTAAAAAAATACAATTTATAATGAGTGAATCAAAAAATGCGTAGTGAATAGTATTTAGAATGAGTAAATATTTCTTCGAAGATTCACTTAGTAGGCTTAAATTTTTTAACAACTTCAATTACTGAATTGTTTATTTCATATCTCGGAGATTTTAACTTTGTAAAAATAAGTAGATATTAACAAGAAATGCCTTTGCTTTATTGCTCACAAAGCGAATTATTTTTATGTGTCGTATTTTTTTCTGTGTTAATTTACAAGTTATTAGCTTTATAGATTACTAACTATAATGCCTTCATTAGCATTGAATAGCTTTAATAAACTTTATTTTTACGATTAAAGAAAGAACAAAGAGCAATAGGTAACATTCCATTTAAAGGAGTAGATATTCTGTTAAAAATATTCCTTTGATAATTTTTCGAAATTGCTTTTGAATTTGCTTATTTATATTTTCCATCCATAATTCAAACAAGTAATATTAAAAAAAATTCAATCAATTCCTACTTTGAATGGATGAATAGAATGTTTTTTATTAACGATTTTGAAAATTTGAATAAGATATATATATATATATATATATATATATATATATGTATATATAGGTATATATATATATATTGTATATATATGTATATATATTTGTTTTATATATATATTATATATATATAATATATATATTATATATATATTTATATATATAATATATAATATATATATATATATATATATATATATATAGGGAGAGAGAACTAAAATGGTAGGAATTGAAAAAGAGCATGATTTGTCTGCATTGTTGTAACAATGCCCACCCGGTTCGGCTAGTGTGGCTGAAAAACCCGGTTTTCAACGCCAATTTTTTGGTCATTGTTTCAACACATTTATATTGTTACAACAATGAAAACGAATCTTAGTTGGAGTCGAAAACCGTAATTAGTTTTATTTAATCAATTATAATCGGTTCTTAATGAATTAATATTTGAAAGAACTGTGTTGTTGTTGTTGTTGTTGTTACTAATGCCATCTGTCTGACGTAGTCAGATCGAGACCCACGAAATCCATCATGGCATCGGGCTAGATTGTACGCCTATCGTTAGCCGTAGCTTTGAGCACCATACAAGTAACAGTACAATTTGGCTCGGTTCCACCCCAATTTCGAGGGAAAACACCCTGGGAGTGGTCAGGGGCCTCCCACCTCTCTTCCCCTTCCACCAACCTCACGAGAGGACTTGCAGTTTGACAGCTGTTTAGAGTAACTCCATGCGCGAAGGCACTATACATTTATAAACATCCATGCCTTCTCCAGGATTCCAACCCAGGCAATACGGCACAGCAGTAAGCATCGCTAACCACTATACCGGATGGGCGACTGTATTAACATCAAATGTCATCCCCTGCAAGTTTAAAAAAATTATTTGAACATGATTGGATGAATAGAATGTATTTTATTAACGGTTGAAAATTTGAACAAGATCAATATATATATATATATATATATATATATATATACAGAGAGAGAGAGAGCTATCATAGGAATTAAAAAAGCATCAAGCTAATATTTTGGAATCTATAAATGCTCTTTAATTGTAGTTGGAATAAGGTGTGGTGTCAGTATTTGAAAAATAATTATATTTTTATATAAATATTAAACACGTGTTTTTGTTTCTGGAATTTTAAAATCCTCAAAATGCTTACAAAAAGGATAGTAAAAATGGTCTATTAATAATAAGATATTTGTTTTTATCTCATACATTTATCACAAAACAAAATGGAGGTATAAATCCATCATAAATTATCGATTTTCCAGAAAAAATGCAGTGCTAAGCTCGTAGTATTTCTCTTTAAATTATTTAATATCTGTCTAGCATCTTTTTCCAATTTTTTAAACTTGAACTACTTATTAGCTTGTTGGATATACTTGTATGTATGAAAGCTTGGAATCTTAAATAGCCTAATAAATAAATAATTGCAGTACAGTAAGATTATGCATATTAAATCTGTAGGTGTACAAAGCTTTAATTTTACATGGCGCAGATGTAGAGATTGGAGTTTCTAGTTTCGATCTAGGTTTAATTGCGGTATAAAATTATTATTTCATCTAATCATGGAATAAAATTCTGAAACCTGTTCACTGTGTTTAGAGATTGCTTAAGTAGTGCAAACATATTGGACAAGCATATATGCTCAAGATGTAAGAAAACACAAATAACTTTTAAATAAAATACTTGTAAAGGATTATTATGATAATATTCTTAAATATTGTGTGATTGTGACTCATAAATAGGCCATCATTTTTATAAAAACTATATTTGAAGATAACAAAACATGCTTCGATCAGACAATTTAAAAGAAAATATTTAGTGCTTGTAAATAAACCAATTTTATATTTTCAGAAAATGAATGTATCCCGACTTTCTCTCTCTCTCACTCTTCCTTTCTCTCCCTCTAAGATCTAGACATATAATTTTTGGAATTTCCTTTATTAGTTTAAATTATATTATCTGAAATAACTCTAGGTTAACATTAAAAATAATTTTTGTACTTTCTTGAAAGTATTTATTTGTGTTCATATTGAATACTCTGTTATTCTAGTTGTTGTTTCTTATCCCAGATGGTGTAGCTCAGCTACACCATCTCCATAAAACCAAAAATCTCCAAAAAAATCCAGAAATAAGCTAGGATTTCCTAAAACCTCGTCATATGAAAAACTCAAATAATTCAGAATATGACTGCGAGAGGCCTGATCAGCCTTGAACCTAGGACATTCTGGGAAGACTTTCCGGCCCTTTTGAAAAGTCGAAGACTTAATGTGGCCACTAAAAAAGCGTGACAGAGCTGATACCTAGGAATATTAAGTTGGTGACACCAACGAGGTTTTTTCACAAAATACCAAGGGTATTCTCCAAAATGCATTCAATTCTAACTTTTTAATAGAGGAGAGTTCAGCAAAAGTTATACAAGTGTCAAACCCTCTCAAGACCTGCTAGCTGCCTCAAAGTGGCTAGAGGGTGTACCTGAACGGAATGGGCGATGTCATCCCTAGATGTGAAGGTCATTTCATTATGTTCAGCTAAAGTTAACAGGCACTAGGGGCTAAGTCAGTCTTCTCCCTTTGGTGCTCCAGGTCCTTGGATCAATTGAAGCTGCTCATTTACCATTACTATGAAACCAAATCTGTTATTCTAAAATTATAGCTATCTTAATTGAAAAAAATGTACATAGCCCATCATTTAGCGTATAATCTATTGGTGACGAATTATATCAAAAGTCATATATTACATAAAACTCATAAATTTAAATGTGAATGTAATGAAATAAGCGCAAAATTTAAATAAAATACTCACCACTACTTATTCAAATGAAAGATTTTTTATATTTTAGTTCATACAACGCCACCTCAATTAAATTTCTGCAAATCAAAAATCGTTAAAAAAATTAAATTATTTTATGGCATCACGAAAAAAAGAATGCAATTTAATTTTTGAGTCTATTTTTCATATAAGTTTCTTTCCATACAAGTTTCCCCTAAGTAACCACTTACAATATTAATTCCCCCATTGAATTCCCACTACGAGATATCTCGTAGTAAGCGTATGTACCAAAACTACCAGCTCCGAGATATCTCGGAGAGTGTGCTGAAATTTTGAGATTGATCTCCATTTGAGTAAGTAATTATTAGAAGGAATAAATGAAAATTTTTATATAGTACAAAAACATATTAATTATCAGTTTTTATTATTAAAATTATGACTTAGACGATTAGATTATAATATAATAATTACGTATATATATATATACAGGGTGTCCAGCCTTAATGTAACCCAATAGCTAATTCCCGAACCGTTCGGTTTAGATATGTACTTCCAATTTGAAAAATGTTTTTAAAAAGTTAAGGAATGTTTTTGCGTTCTTTTCGAACCAAAAAACCTATTTAATAAAAAATTACAAAAATTATATTTTTATACGGTCCTTCGGTCCTATCACTTATATTTAAGAAAAGATGCAGTACGCAAAAACAAAGTAAACACAAAAAGTTTCATTTTATTACGATAAAAACTGGCCGAGTTATGGAACTTTGAAAATCACATATTTTACCCATTTTCTCCTCTAGTTTCAAGAAGCTAGTAAGGGGCCGTCTCCAAAGTGAAATTAGGTGGAACTCTGCCATGAAACTTTCGCTCTTGCACGTCCCTTTTATGTAAATCGTTTTTAAATTTAAAAGCATACGTTAATAATACAATAATTGAGTACTTAAGAATTAAAATTTATTCGTGTACGTGTAAAACATAGGAAAAATAAAATATTTTAGACGAAGAAAGCATTTCAAAAGCAGTTCAAAAGAATAGACCTATATGCTGCGGCTTCAGTCTGATTTGCTGCGTTTTTGCTGATCATGACAAACTTTAAAAATCTGTTGTGTAGTCGCTTGCAATTGCATACAGTCGTATTCTAATAATACGAATTCTAGTACGGGAGAACGAGATGTATGCAAATGAAGAATACTGCGAAATGGTACTGTTTTATGGGCAGTGTAATCGAAATAAGAGAGAGGCAGCAAGACTTTATGCCATTAAATTTCCCCCTCGAAAACATCCATCTTATTGTACAATTGCCCGTGTTGTTCAACGCTTGTATAAAATTGGGAGTTTTCCTTGCCTCGTGCCTTCACCATTATTTAAGTCAATTTGGTCATTCTGATATAATAAAGTCCCTGATTGGCGCACATTATGCTATAATTTTAACGGCAAATCCTGTATTATTTTGCTGCTATTTGTTAAAAAAGCTATTTTTAATCTTTTCAGTACAAGATGTATTTCTTTAATTTAATTTTAATTGTTTGTCATACAGCAATACAAATTGTCAATCTATGATATTTACTACGATGTTTTGATATTACCATTATGTTTTTCTTTTGCTCTTTTTGTATAGATAGTGAATTACTGTACTCTAAACTCAATTTATACACGACCCCCTTTTCTGAGAAATTCAGATGCCTCAACTTTAGGTAGGCATAACTCGGTCAGTTGTTATCGTAATGAAATGAAACTTTTTGTGCTTACTTTGTTTTTGTGTACTGCATCTTTTTTAAATACAAGTGATAGGACCTGGGGACCGTATAAAAATTTAATTTTCGTAATTCTTTTGTAAATGAGTTTTTGGGTTTTAAAAGCACGTAAAAACATGCTTTACCTTTTTTAAAACATTTTTCAAATTGGAAGTGCATATCTAAACCGATCGGTTTGGAAATTAGCTATTGGGTCACATTAAGGCTGGACACCATGTATATATAGTATAATAAAATGAAAAAATGACAAGACAAAATTATGCAACCAACAAAGCTAAAAGATAGGAACCCGATTCTAAAAAAACATAACTATATAATAAATGGTGAAAATGAATTTGGTACTAGATTTAAAATAACGTATGTATAACATGAAACAGAGTTAGAACTTTAAAACGGAAAAAACCAAAAGAGTCTATGGACTGAAATGGAGACCTATTATGATTTCTAAAGCTGTTGCTGAATTAGGACCAGCAAAAAATTAGGGTTTTAATATATATATATTTTAAAAAAATATTTTTATTTTTGTTTCTCTGTGTGTGATGAGCTTTAAAGCAAGGATCAATTCAAAGTGCTGGATTGTTGAAATGCACTGAATGATAAAAATGCCTAGTTTCCTTACGGTTTTTTTTAACTTATTCTTTTATTTTGCTTTGTACACATTCATTGTGGGCATCATTTTTTTCTTCGAGAGGGAGACGTTCTAAAATAATGAAAATCAGATGTATTTGTATTTTAGTTGCTGCTTTCTCCTGCATTGTTGCCGTCGTCATCATATATATGTATAATAACAAATTCAATAAATTGACACACCCTTGATTTCTTTGGTTATAGGACATGTATGCGTTCTTCGGGAAGATTTCGAAGTAGGGTAGAGCGAATTTCTTGTACTAATGGATGCTTTTCCTGATGTCTGTGAATTACTACTTATCAGTATATTTTTATTACGGTTCAACTGTTTATAAATAATATCGCCTTATAGGTTTTTTTCCATGTGAGGATCACTACACATCTCTACGAATTCTGACATAACATTACACACCTGACTGTCACCAGATGAAATTAGGTGACGGACTTGTAGAATCGAAAATCTTTGTAAGTGAAGATTCTTTTGAAAAAAAAAAACACTGATAGATAACTCATAAGTGGCACACAGTACAGGAATCTTATTCTGTGACGCCAGCTATGAGTTATCCCGTAGTACTATCTCGTCTCACCCTTACAATATTATATCATCAACTTAATATTATTTTATTTTGTAAAATGTCATCTTTTTTTTCCAATAAAATCTTGGCACCTAAAGCGAATCGCTTCAAATTTATTTGGGAATGAATGAGTTAATGGATGATAAATGAATATTTTTAATCGTAACTGAAACATTTCGGTTAAACTTATTATGGCAATGGAAAAATAAAATAAATATATATTTCAATAGAACGGTCAATAATTATGTAACGTAGCTAGCTGGGTTGCGTGGTTGGTTTGTCGCTGGCCTCCTACACCGAAGGTTGGAGGTTTGACACAGGCCCAAGTCGGTGGATTTTCGTGATGCAGGAAATTGACAGCGCCATGTCGTTTGATTATACGGCATGTGAGAGAACCCTAGAGTGTCTGTTTGTCTTGGGCTCTCTCGGCAGATTTAAATCCTAGCACAGGTTTGCATCGTCAGAGTCAAGTGTCTCCCTCTGTGAAGGAAATTGGGCTTCAAAACCACCTGCAGCGATTGGTATCCGCCTATATGGCGCCGCACTAAAAAGTGATACCAGCTCTTGGGGATGTACTAAGTCTTCAATGGTAAAAATACCAATTCGCAGCCCTATTGTATAAAAAAAATTATTATTATGTAATGTAAATTTTGCTTGTCTTATTCTCAGATTTCCTTTCCATTTTGTTTTTGTCCCAAACAATATGTTCTTTTTAAATATTTAATGTGATTGAATAGCCTCTTCTGTTCCTGAAGAAAAAGAAAAATCCTATAAAAGATTATTTTTTAACGTTCAAAATAAACACCAAAATATATTGAGGCTCTAGTATCTAACTTTTAATTCTTGCAAATTATATGTTAACAGGAAGAAGTACAAAATATACAGGCTTTTTTGAAAGGAATGGAATTTACTTCTTAACAGTCTATTGACGTTCAATTATTCATCTAAGAAATGGTCAGTAAACAAATGTTGGGAAAGTAAACTGAAGGCCGGTGTTTTTGTATATGTCTAAAAAACGCTTTCGAAAGCAAATGTTTTCCGCTTCGATTTGGTCTGAGTGATTTTAGAGAAATGCGGATGTTATTTTTCAGAATGGTGTTTACATTGTATGTTTTATCTATAATATGTAAATTCTTATTTTATACGATACCACAGAAAACTCAAGGAAGATTGAAATGTTTACAAGCATTTGAGATTTGATAGCTAAGCGATATGCATTAAATTATAGCCAAAAAATATAAATATGTGTTCATGTTAAATAAATATGGGAAAAAAATTAAATTATTAACACAAATTCTTTATGGTAAATTGTACTTTTGCTTTATATTTTTTATCTGTCCGACTGAAAGAATTCTAAAAGCTAGAGAATGCATAAAATTAAATAATATTAAAGATTTCAGTATAATAAAATTGGTTACACTCATCATTTTTGATTTGCTTGAAACAGTTACTAAATTAGTTCATTTTTTGCTTATGAATAAAATTTCACAAATATTTGGAAGCTTTTGAAGAAAAAGTTTTTTGTATAAATATCTGGATTTTTCCTAGCAACTTTATAAGTTTCTAAAAAAAATTGATTACTTCTATAATTTTAAAGTACATTACTATTGGATAGACAAGAATGTTAGTATGTTGTTTTAGTATTAAATTTTTCTATGCAATAGTAACTTCAATCACTCGCTGAAAACTTCATGTATACGAAATCGTATAAATTTTGGTCTTTATGAGCAAAATCATCAATAAAGGACTTCTTGAGGTCATCTTTGTTGTTGAAATTTGTATCATTTAGATGTTATGTTAAATTCAAATTAATGACAATGTGATGGAGCAATATCACGGCTATATGGGAGAAGCATCATCCTTTCCCGAGCAAGCTCCACAATTCAATAAATTTTGCTATAAGTATATTTTAAATATTCCTTTAGATCAGGAGCTTTTTCAATTAATGTTGCTGTACATGTTTCTTTTTTCATCACCAACTTTGCACATTCGGATAGTCAATTACATCGTTTACAAAACTTTTTAAATGTTAAATATTTTAGTAATAACAATGTCATTAAATTGAATTTGGTTGATAAGGACTAGGAACTCTATGAGTGCGGAATCATGAAATTACCATAAAGATGGCAACAGGTAACTTAACGGAATGGAACTGAATGAGAAAAGCTCATTTTAAGAGTAGAAAATTTCCGCACTAAAAAACCGAAATTACTTTTCTGCCAAACTCAATATATTATTAAAGACTAAATATAGTAAGCAACAATAGTAATGAGTTTGTTTGTTTCGATGACACGTGATTATTAGTAAAATAACTTTTTTAAACAAATATATATTTCAATGAAATTATGAAATCAAATTATATTTTGACATCTACGATTTAATCATGTGTTTACATTTATTCTAGAAGTGTAGCAATATATCTTTCAATCAAGTCACAGAAATGGTATTCAAATGTTAACGTATTTCATATTTGAGTTCATTATTATGGTAAAATGTATCGCTAAATGTCATGTAAGTTTGCAAATGAGTCGTAATGAGGCATTTGTATTGGTCCAGAACTTCTGTCTTCTCATTAAAGTAGTCACAGACAGCCAGATTTAGAAAGCATAAAATAAATCACTTAAATATGAATTACTGTACCGTATTCTCTAATTGTCTCTTGTAATAACGTAGCGATTTGGTATGTGGAACTGATGATGATAATGGATTGACAGTTGATAAACTTCTAGGAAGCTTTAAAGCCCAAGGAGCAACCACGCTGAAAAGATAGCCATTATGTAATTCTAATGATGCTGTAAAAACATATTTTGTGGATTAAAATATTGTTATTTTAAGGAAACTTAAATTTTACCACTACCAACATTTTATTTAATCTTTTTATAGCCTTGAAATATGAACGAAAAAGAAAAAAATAGTTTTATTTAAAATAATGAACAAAAGCTCACATCATTCATCAAAAATAGCCAAGTGCTAAACATTTAATATTTCTTAATGTTTTACTTTTAATTTATCTTAATTTCTTATCTCCATAAGTAAAATCGGCCATATAATAGTCATCATGGTCTCTCTCGTTCCTTTATTTTTTAGAAAAAAACAGGCAGGAAAAAAATTTTAAAGTTAAAACTCAAAAAGAAAACAAATTAAAAAAAAGTTTTAAAGTTTTCCTTGGTTACACTAACAGACTACAACACAACTACGCAGTAAATTTGTAAGTCTGATTCATCAAAATACTAAATTTTAAATGAAATTGATGTATATTTAATCTGAGTTGAAGCTCCAAGCCTTCATGTTTACGTGTAGTAAACATAAAGTATATGTATATATATACATATATATGTATATACACTGGTGTCCTAAAGTTAAGCATAAATCGCAAAATGCGTAAAACATGGAGTAAATATTCGTAAAATTATTCCAAATTTATTGCCGATATTAATTGGATGAAGAAGAAACATTGGATTTATGTAAAACTTTTCAGTCGACTACGTCCTGCGTGAAACACCACCGCATGTCGGAACGCGGAGAAACCGATTCCCGCAGCATAGGCAGTTCAGACAAGTTTCGTGCAACTGATGTGCGAAGGAACGTTGTTAACCATCAAACAAGGTGAATGATGGCACAAAGACGCCAATCGGGCATGTTTACGAAAGGAAGAATCGTTGGAATGCTGGAATCCTAACGATTACAAACCGAAGTGTCTCGAATTCTGAATGTGGACCAGTCTGTGATGTCAAGAATGTGGCAGAGGTTTCAAAGAACGGGAGATCTTACCCGACAACCGGTATCAGTTCGACCAAGAGTCACAACCCTTCGCCAAGACCGATATCTGGTAATAAGTGGGCGATGTCAGAGGGGTAGTACTGCCAGAGCACTGGGTTAGGCGCTCACAGTCACCACAGGAATACGAATTTCGATACAAACTATTTACAGGAGACTCAATCTTGCTGGCCTGTTTGCCAGAAGACCAGCAGTTTGCATTCCCCTCACGTCTGCTCATAAAAGAGCTCATTTGAACTCGAGTTTGAAACATCAACATTGGAGTGTGGGAGAGTGGGCCAATGTGATGTTCAGTGACGAGTCCCGGTTTAGTCTGAATAGTGATTCTCGGCGGGTAACTATATGGAGAGAATGTGGAACACGTTTTTGAACAAAGAAACATAAGGGAAAGACATTATTTTCCATCAAGGGGAGTGATGGAATGGACAGGCAACATGATGCACGCCCGCACAGACCTCCATTTCTTTGACACGGGGTCTGTGACTGCTCAAAGTTACAGAGACGAAGTTCTTGAGCCTTATGTTCGCTTGTTTCGAGGTGCTGTCGGGCCTGTCTTCATATTCATGGATAATAATGCGCCATGTACCGAGCGGTGCTGATTGATGACTCACTTGAAACGGAAAACATCTAGAGCATGTTGTGACCTGGGAACTCCCCTGATTTAAATCCTATCGAGCATGTATGGGACCTGCTCGGGAGACAAATTGCAGCTTTTTCGTATCCACCAAGCTCCGTTACAGAACTGAAGAGAGCTTTCCAAGAAGCTTGGAACCGTTTGAGCCTACAACTCATTCATCATCTCATAGCCAGTATGGTAAATCGCTGTGCAGCGTGCATGGCTGTCAGAGGTGACCACACGCCTTATTAAACTGTAGCACCAGTATTTTATTTAATGTTTTCTTTGATTTTTTCTTTAATGTGTGAATCCTTGCTATGCTCAGTTTTCGTTCAAACTGCTACTTTGGATTATAAAATTAATTATTATCATTCTTTTGATTTGCTTCCTTATTTTATAACCATTTTACACTCGCATATCACGTTTCCCGCCATTCTGATTTACAGTTTTCTCTTTATTCCCATAATTATCAATTATACTTAACTTTTGGACACCAGTGTATGTATATATATATATATATATAATAAATTTATTATGATAAATATAATAATTTTATATTAGTAGTATTTTTAATTAATTGTAATATATTTGATATCATTAGTGTTTTTATTTGTATAAATTTATATTATTATTATTAGTAGTAGTAATTTTTTTTGTATTTAAGGTATCCAACACCCCTAAAATTGTGAATTTTGTCAAAAAGTGACAAATTATGTTAATGATTTTATTTTTGGGCTATCTTATTAGCTTAATAATAATACCAAGTTTATTATTTTCCGTTAAAAAGAACAAAAACTACAAGTGTTTTAGTAAAAGCAGATACCATTACTTTAAGCAAGATGTCATAAGTTAAGACGCGTTCTACTCGAAATATGATTTTTTTTAAATGCTTCAACGGGGACAACGATAACTAAAAAGGTTTTTAAAATAATTAACAAAAATTGTTTGTGTATGTTCTGTATAATAGTTGAAGAGTTTTAACTTACAGATTTATCAATCACTGTTTTATTACAAAATTTACAATCCCTTATGTTAATATAATCACTGTTTTTTTTAACCAATTTTATATAGTAACTGAGATAAAGTGCTCTAGTTCTTGTAAAAATTAAAATATCTCTTATTCTGAAAGTCGTTTCAAAAATGAATAACATAACAACTCATCAACATTGAAAAATTGAAAATTTGTTAATAAACCTTTTGGTTCAGAATGACCCACTTTTATATTAATTTTTATAAACTTTTACCCGTTTTTTCCATTTTAGTAATAATAATTATTTTTTCTCTTCTTAATTTTAGACTATTTTTTTCTTAAAATATACTAAGCAAATCTAAAAACCACAGAAAAAAAAATCCCCATATCTCTTTTTATTTAAAAAAAAAAAAAAATCGCAAGTAGTCGGATATTTTAATAATTATAAATTTATGTTATTATTATTATATTTTAATTATAAAGAATCAATGTGTTAAGTTTTTCTAAATAATTCCAAATTAAGAAAAATCCATCTTATTAGCAAGTACATTTCAATCTTCTTATATTTTGACATTTAGCCCATTTTCTTTTTATTTAAAACTTTTTAAAATTATAGGAAGCGGCAAAATCATATTATTATTGATAAAAATATATTAATATTAATGCAATTGACTACTGAACATTTTTAGTTTAACAAATAATCATACAGACCAAAAATTTATTCTTAGAAATACGCTATAAGAACGATATTTATAGAAATGTCAATTTAATGACTTACTGCGATTTATGAATAAAATAAATTTAAGCACGTTTATACGCTTCTGAAAATAAAAGGAATCAAAAGTGTCTAGACATATAAAATAAAATTAAAATTTAATATATACTTTAAAAAGAAAAAATAAACCAGATATCATCTTAAAAATTTAAATATTGTAATTTTCATAAGTAATTTAAATCTTTAAAAATTTTGTAAATTAATCATTGAATCATAATATTAATAATTTCTTTACTGACAATGTAAATCAAGGTTTTGAGTTTGACAAAATTCCTTCTTTGCTTTAGAACTTTCTCTATAGATTCATGATAGATATTGATTGTATGTTATAGCATTCCTTATAGATTAACTGATCCATTTGACTATTTTTCTACTTCAATGCACACATTTTTATTTGTTTTCTTGAATTCATAAATAATTTTTATATGTGACACGCACATTTATGAATATATATGATTTTGAATGATTAAAAAAATTCTTTTATATCTAAAATTAAATATATTAGAGATATACAATATTTCATAAGGATATGAGAAATATTGTTTTAAATTGCCTTTAAAACAATTATTTCACTTAATTTAATAATTAAAAAGGAAATAAATGGCAACATTTACGTTTTATACACAGTTGACAACTGATAAGAAACAGTTACGTTTTTCGGAATAATTAAGAATAGACAATAATTGAAGAAATGAAACAAAGTGCATATTTAGGAGGGACGATGTGCATTTATTATGGTGCGAAATGGCACAAATATCGCCACATCGAAGAATTAAAAACTTCAAAAATAAAAAAGGTGCTCCTTGGATGATTTCTAAACAGACATAAAATATTGATCTTCATGTGAGAATGATGCAGACATGAGTACTTTAGTACGATGCTTGTTGAGACCATGGACACTAATCCACATTTTGCCTCTTTTCTCCAAGCTATTCACTAAACTACCAATGAGTCCCCCCTTGGGGATATTGTCCAACTCCTGTCTCAAAGAGGTTTTGAGCTCTTGCGCTTTACGGGGAGGGATGTTTTTTTGAGCATCATGTCTACCAAGAGCATCTTAGACATGTTCAATAGTATTTAGGTCAGGAGGTAAGCAGGCCATTGCATACGGAGAAAGTTTTCACTTTGAAGTATGTCCGATACATCAACGCTTCTGTGTAACCACACATTATCAGACTCTCTGGGCATACCACACCCCTATAAATACGAATATTATTCAGAATAATCTTTCTGCAATACCGTTACGATGTAACGCTTCTTCGCTCAAAGATATGAAGCGGTGTTCCACTTTTGCGCATGACGCCTGCCCACACCATCACGCCTGGGCCGTATCTATCACGTTCACATAATTTTGTGTGAATAACGTGCTCCACGCTCTCTGTACAGTAATTAGTGTCCAGAATCACTTGTCACGCTGAAACGATATTCGTCAGAAAACATCACTCTAGACCAATATCGGTAATCTCAATTGCTATGTTCCTTACACCACCATAATCTCTCTCGACGATATAGTGGTTGAAGTGGGAAGCAACGAACAGACTTCCGTGCCTACAAACCAACTTCATTTAATGGTCGTGAGATGGTTTTTGCTGAAATATACGTAACAGTAGCAGTTGCAAAGTTTGCAGCTATCCGAACAGAAGTAAAAGTTATGTTCCTTTTTGCCACGAGGGCTACGTATCAATAATCTAAAGGTGTAGGGTTTCTACCTTGACACTCCACTCGGCATGATTTTGCAAAGCATTTCCACCTCCAGTGACCTTCTTTAGTAGCAAGATACACCCATTGCCACAGATGCAGTTGTAATTTTCTCACTTGACCACCTAAAAGTGTGGAAGGATTGGAAGAAACATGAATCATGTTTCAACAAAACAACCTAATTTATTAACTATATTAATCATAACTCAAATTCAATCGATACAGTCTAAGAGATGCACCAAATTAATCCCTATGTAGACAATTAACGAGGTACGCGATATATGAGCAAACTTTAAGACTTAACAGACTTACTCAAGGTGATAAATCTGAATTCATAGCTATTTAATCTGAATTCAATCTCCAGTGACCATTCCTCACCTTAAGTAATTCAATTATCAAATATTAAATATCCGTGATTCATATTCAATTTGATTAATCTCTGCTTCGATAGCAGCCTGTATGATCTAAACTTGATTATATGTAGTAGTCTTAATCATGTCATCTTCTTCTTCAAAGAGGAGTTTTATAATAAAATATTTTTTAAAGATCAGAAATTCCCCAAAAGGACTATTAGTAAAAGGAGAATGAATAGAACCGTCATTCAGTGTTGATACTTTGACCTGCTTCCAGTCGTCCAACTGCTCGTACACGATTGTAGTCACTCAAATGATGCCTTGCTGACATTTTGCTCTTAATTATTGCAAAACCAAATGGAATTTCAGAGAAGAAACTTTTATAATATCCAGCACTATTTTCGTCAAATATTAAACAGCATAAACTTTCGTACGAATCATGAGCATGTATTCACTGTATTTTATACAAATAATGAATTCTGGTTTACCACGCCCTCTTAACTTGAATTTACTTTTATTAATCATCTGTATTAGACGCAATTTTGCATAAATCGCTTGTTACTTAGCAAATTTTTCGAGCAGTGTAGTTAAGTATTAAATTTTTAAAAAAAAGTTTTTATTTGTTAAATCTTGAATTTTTGTTGCTTATTTCTAAATGAAAACAAAATAAATGAATTTCAAATGAGATATTCGAATAATACTAAACTATTGCCTCCATCTTCGATTAGTTTGAAGAAAATTACATCAAACTTATCCCAAATTCAAAGTACTTTTAAAAGGAAAAATTTATATTTAAATTTTGAATTTTAATTTAATCACAATGAGATCTATAAAAAATCTAGTTTCTTACTGTACAATTTATTACAAATTTAATGGAACTTCATTTGATACAATCCTCTTAACTTAAAAAAACTACAAAGTAAACCATTTAAATTACAACTTGAATTCTTTAAACTTTACTTAAGAAAAATGCATGGAAATAAAAGACAGCCTTAAAGCAAATTATTTCAATCATAAGTTTTTCAATAGAAATTTTAATGAAGATATTTTATTGAATTTTGAATATCAGAAAGATTGAATTATGGGTAAAAATAAATAGTTTGTTGAAGGTATATAAACGCAATAAATTGGAAAAGAGCAACATATCTATCTGCGCATGGGGTAGAACATATTTGTTTGAATTCTATTTTAATAGGCGTTGCTTGTTCTCTTTATTACATGATTGAGTGAATATCAACGTCGCACTATTTAAATACTCGAGGGCTTTTCTATTTATTACATAAATTATTCAAGTGTTCATTTTAAGATCTGAAATTCTTATATAAACAAAGGTTCCCTATTAAAACTGTGTATTATATATAGTTGTAAATTGTACTGCGTAATATGTATTAGATTTTTTAAAGCATAACCAATTTCAAAATATTCTTTTCAGCCAGCACCTGACTTGATTTGTACATATAGGTGAACCAAAAGTCCTGCCATTCATTACAAAATAACTATTTAATATAGCACTGTAACATTTTTTTATCATTGGATAGGTCAGTTTTTTTTCTTGTGTGTGTAATAGGTGTCGGAGTGCTCTCCTTCAAGAGGGACTAGGGGGAACATTTGTAAAGAATACATTTTCAACCGAAGTAGCGCCCATTCAAGAGAAAACATAGTGTGTGTGTGTGTGTGTGTGTGTGTGTGTGTGTGTGTGTGTGTGTGTGTGTGTGTGTGTGTGTGTGTGTGTGTGTGTGTGTGTGTGTGTGTGTGTGTGTGTGTGTGTGTGTGTGTGTGTGTGTGTGTTTATACGAAGAATGGAAGAGCAACCAAGGAAGTGAACAAATCCACGTAAACAGCCATGTATAGGCATAAAGTGGGAAGAAAATACATAATGATATGCAATGTAAAAAAGAGGGTGCTAAAATTTTATCTGGGCGCTTAAATTTTTTTGTATAATTGAAAAAGCAGGAAAACGTGCCTTAGGGTACAATTACATATATCAATGACAGACACAATCTTTGAAAGAGATAAAGGATGCATAATATGATGTGTGGTACCCACGAAAACCTAAGATTGCTTCACTTCTGTTTTCCATGTGTAAAGGATTTCCCCTGAAATCCGTTAATGATTGGGAGTTACAACGAACACAAGCCATAATCAAAACAACTATAATTTATTATTCCTTTTAAACGGCTCACAAACCCAGGGAAGAAAATGTATATATATAAAATACTGGAGCCAAAGTGAGAAAGATGAGATATTTAATATATAATTATAAGTAGAATCACACATTTACATTCGGTAATAATCGTAACTCCTATCTGAAATAATCCGCTTCAGATCGATTCTAATTCCAATATCTTACTAACTGAACTATCAATTATCAATTTTATATATTAATTAATCAATCGACGAGTCGCTCTCGTCTAGCTTTCAATTACTTTATGTTAATAATAAACTTCTTCATCTAACTCCTAACCTCTCTCTATCGAACCTAAATTTAATGCTTAAGTATATGACATATAATTTACATAAATGCACACCTTCATTGGGAGAAAGTTTGCAATTGAGCAATGTTTAAAGTGATAGAATTTCCCCAAGAGGATTAGTAATAGGCAAGGGAATACACCCGTTACACATGGATGCGATGAGCTTATCGATAAGGCTTTAGGGAATTCTAATCCACTCTCTTCAAAAAGTACTAGTTACAAATCCCAGAAAGTTAGCGAACTCTTTGGTCTCGCTGTAATGTATCATCTTAGTATATCCCAAACATGTTCGATTGGACTTAAATCAGGAGAGTATGCTGTCTACTTTATGCGCTGTATTGTTTCAGCTTCAAGCATGCTCTCCACGATTCTAGCTATATGAGAACTGGTCTTATTATACATTAAAAGAAAGTAATCGCTTAAAGACTGCACCGTAAAATCTCAGTATTTGTAAGCGCACATTTCAGCATTCAAATTGCCAATAGGAATGATACGTGAATCAGTATACGTCTACCTTTATAATTTCCGTCCTTACCTTCAACCAACCTCGTTTGTAGAATGATCTTTCACGAAAAAGTAATTATACTTTAAAAATACTTCTAATACATTTGTGTTGTGATAGTTTTGCTTACAATAAGTCTGAAATCGGTTATGTATGTATGTATATGTTAGAATTATGACCCTGAATTTGAAAAAAGTGAAACAAAAATGCCCTCAGCTTCATATGTAAATTTCTAAGTTAATTTTAATAATAACATATTCATCGAGAAATATTTGAAATATAACCAAAATATGGTAATATTATGATATCCACAATTAAATAATTCTAGAAGCAAAAAACTATCTTAAGATTATCGTATTCTAGATCTGGCGTAGCATTTCATATATCATGGGAAAACATTTGATTAATATTCCAAAATTCAAGTACTCTATATAATAGCTGACAAATTATTCAGAGTTATACTGTATTAATAAATTAAATTACTGAATTACAATATCTTTATCTGTATTGATTGTAATAATTTTCCAGTTTCCACTCAAGGGCAGGCAATAAAAAAACGATTAATTTAAAATTAAGGATCTGAATACTTCTAATAGAGTAATAATAGAGTAATTTCCACTGATTAGTTTCATTTTATCTTTAAATAACATCTTATTAAATTTTGTTTGTTAGGAAAATAACTATACTCACTTTATCATTTTTGTCAATGTCCAATGTCATAGTACTTTATTATTTCTTTACCTTTGTTAAATATAAATGGAAGGCTTTAGAAACTTAATTATGTAAAATAAATCGTCATTGAAAACAAATGAAAAATAGTCAAACAAAATACTGATTTCATTCCATGCAATTAAAGTTCCGACAAGAAAATAACCATTTAAAAACATCACAACAATTCTATATTTCTTGTAATTTTCAGTAATTCCTTCTTAAGTAAAGGTTAAAAATAATTAAGTAATTTCATAAAAGATGTGGATGTAATAATTTTTTCTTGTAATGGTAAATTAAATGTTATAAATGGAACTTCTCCACGAAGAAAATTATTAGAGCTAGAATCATAAGCTATTAATCACTTATCTCAATTATTTTTGATAATCGTACTCGTAGATTTATGAAGGAAGACATAAATCAAGTAATAGAAAATTAATCTTTTTATAGATCAATAAGTGTGATTGAAAAACAAAAGACTTAATTTTTTTTCAACAATTTCGAATTAAATTGTTTTTTCATTGAAAGCTGGAATCCAATTTTTTCAAAGTTAACGAAACTTTAAAATGATTTTCTCAGGATTAAACAGAAAAAATTAAATTATCATCTGAACATTATACAATCCTATTTAACTGACAATTAGCTTTGCTTTTTGTGAAATTTTGTAATTTTTGTTTCTTTCGGAAAGAAGTTATGGTTGCTATTATAATTTTCTGTTTTCAATACTATTTTTTTTAATTTCGCATTAGATTCAGGAATAAGGAACGTAATGTATTTAAGCAGTTAGTGATCATCCCGAGTGACTAGTTTCAAGGCTCTAAGCCAGTGATTCTCAACCATCGTGCTATGGCACTTTTGTGTGCCACTAAATTTTGAAGAGTGGCGCCAAATGTTTTTAAATGTATTAAATACACTCTGAGAGAAGAATAAACATAGGGTATTTATAGTATATTTTTCTTATCTTTCCGTGGATCTATGAATATAAAATTTAATTGGGTTCGTAATCTATTTGTGATAACAAATATATCTGTATATGAATTAACTTTAAATGAAGAGGAAGAACTAGTTTTTTTCTGTAATAATCCAGATTTAATTTAAAAACATTCGGAAGAGTCCATTAATTCATTTTGGATTAAAATTAGAGGCGATTATCTCATAATAGCCAAAAACGCTTTAAATATTTTACGAATTTTGTATAAAATAGTGTAAATAATTTGTATTTGGATGTGCAATGCATTTATATTACTCAATGCTATATTTGTTTTATGTTAAAATTGTAATATTCACAAGCAACACCGTTCTTTATGACGATTAATGACGATTCAACAGGAACTTGGCGAACTATTGGCGATAGAGCCAAGTTGGGATAATTTTTGGCGACATTGGCGATCATATTGGCGAGTTCGGGACCTCCTGGATTCTTCCAGAAATTAGTGGAGAAATCCACTAATGTCACGATCTATGACGCAAGCGCATCTTTCTCGAAGTTTCGGCCACGGCTATAAATGGAGTGATACCCGCCGCAACAGTCAATCTGGTTTCAACCAGTGAGTAGCGAATCAGGTTTTGACTAGCGATTAGTAAACTTGCCTTGATCGTGATTAGCTCGGCTGTGCTTGTGAATAAGCTTATATATACGTGTATTTTAGATACTGATAATTGTGTCTAAATGCTGTTGAATGTGTTAAATCCTTCTGATATTTATTCTGCGAAATTTTCTGTTGAATCTTGCAGTTTTAGGGACTGATTTATGACAATAAACACTCATCGCTCTTAAAGAACTGTCTTGTTGTTTACGACTGATTTTGCATAAAATTCTCCAACCCCGATCTACGTAACAATATATTGTTACAATTTTCTACATCTTATTTGCATGGATTTGAATTTTTAGCAATAACAAACATAAAAATGAAAAAAGATCGAGATTTTTAAATGTAGTTGATGAAATGAGATTTACATTATCATAAACGAACTTATCACAAATCATCAAAGTCAAATTTCGCATTAAATGTATTCTTGTAATTTAAATTGTAATTAATTACTTAAAAAACATTTTATTTTATTTGTCATACATATTATTTTATTTAACAATGAAAACTGTTAACATAAACTATTTTACATAGTGTATTACAGATTTGTAAACTTTTTAAGATTATTTTATTGTTAGTGTGCCACCAAAAATTTTACAGTTCTTAAATAAAATAAATAAAAGGAAAAGAATCAATGTTCTAAGTCCTTTCTCGGTGATTTCTGTCTTTCCTGGGAGAAGATATTCACTTGAGCAAACTCTTTTTTTATTCATTTTTTTTTTCAGAAAAATGAATAAAAAATTTTCTTTTTTGCCGATAATTTTTCAACAACAAAGATCCTCACTATTCAGTAGGTGAATAGCATTTTATTGTTTTTAGGTGAACACATCGTATTGTTCATCATTACCATGTGAGGAAGGCCACATAGCCGTAATTTTGGTCCTGTGAAAAGTCGTTACTTTTTTATATAATCCATATCTCAAAGGCAAAAAAGGGACTTATCCCAATATCACTAAATTTCAGATACAAATGTTTATAACC